>JAQIWU010003154.1:0-10194 GCA_034696445.1 Isotomiella minor
TTCAATGTACGCAACGGAGTCTTTTCAAAAAGACTATGGCATTTTACAAAGTATAATAATACGGATAGGTCCACCTCATTCGGAATACATAGAAAATCGAAGCGTTCCCAAAAAGTCAAGTACGTTTTACGTTACGTTAAAAGTGCAGGGATAATAAACTGAAAGTAATACATAGTCTGTATTTTGTTAGCCTAAGGACTACAGAGATACACAAGGTCCACTACAAAATCCAATTGCATTAATGTAACCAAAAAATATAAGGTCAAACTCAAACTTAATTGCTCTTTTACTACAGAAGTGAAGAATCGGAACTCTTATAGGTCCAGGTCAAAATTGAAAATCGATAAAGTCAGAGGAGAAAGTGGAAGGAAAAGTAAAAAGTAAAGTGGGCGGATGCTACAAGATAATCATTATGATAAAGGATGGAAACACTTTTTTGTAACAACATAATACTTCCGTCCTCCAAAAAGCATTATTTATAGCAGCGAGCAAGAGGTCATAACTTTCACCACAAAAAACTAAAGGCAGACTTTTATGTAACACAAGAAAGATAACTTATATAATAGAGCAACGCTACTACATTATAGAGTAGCATTACTGACTAGAAACTAAAGAAAGACGAAGAGACAATAATTGTTTTTTGTAACGACGCTTTTGTAGCTTCGTTATTTGATTGGTTAACGAAAGAAAAGTTAACAAGAAAGAAAAATGGCTTTACTAAAAAAACCAAAGTCAATAAAATAAAATAAATGCCTGAGACGGATTAATAAATGCAAATTAAAAGGTGGCTTTTGCTTTGCTGCTGAGCTGACATGTAAGAAATTACCTCTAACAGCAAGATCATTCATTCATTCCATAAAATACTTGTAGTAATTCATATATAGACTACCTGTTCCTTACTGTGTCTCTGATCTGTTAACTTTCCACTTGGGTCCTGTACTTTCACCTCACGACTAGATACCTGAAGACTGTGAAGCTGAGCTGACTGACTTGATTGTTTGTTGGTCATCTTCTTCTGAGAGAGAGAGAAACTCTAAACTGTCAACTTTCACCCTTGGACCTGGATTCTCATCTCATTCTGTCTCTCTGTCTATCGGATTCTCGTTCGTACACGTCGACTGCTCTTCCTGCCTTTGCTTTACGTTGAATAGTAATTGGAATTGGGCGACTTTTAACGATACCTTTCTTTCTTTAGAGAGAATTTCCTGTAAATATATATGGTCTGGCAAACACGTTTTGATGCAACGAGCCAGAGGACTGATCTCATTTATATGAATATACGATTGATTGATTGATTTGCTTACCCTGTTTGTCACAAAAAGGTCGCTTTATATGAAAACTAGGTACTCTATTTGTAATAGATTGAGAGCTAAACTTCTTTTTGTTTTTTTTGAAAGTGGTGTAGGCTAACTGACTGCTTTATTTGACAACTAAGATTTTTATCAAATCAAATCATGTTAAGCTTTTGAAGAGATAATGAATTGTGTGTAGTAGAAGATTGCAATAAGAAACTATTCTAGCTAACATACTTTTTGTTACACCTTACCTAACAATTAGAGTCAGTTGAATCGACCCTTCAAAAAAGAATAACCTAACACGATTTGGCTATCAAAAATGAAACGAGTCCTTTTTTTCTTAACCGAAATAATTAATAGTTATAAGTGTGTTTTTTAAACGAGCTTAATCTATGTATACTAGTCTAGACTTGCTTAAATAATATAATCATAAAAACCAACTTTGTCCATTATGGAGGAAGGAAACCCTCACCGTTAGAAATAGTTGATGATGATGAGATGACACCATAACGAATGAACAGTCAAGTCAAACCAAAGCCAAAGAGACGGGACAAGTGCATGTTTTTAGGCATACACATGACACGACACGAGAGATAATTCATGAGAGAACTGCCACTGCTTAAAATCTTCGGTTGTACCCTCCTCCACCCATTCCACCTCCGGATGGTGCACTGCTGTAACCTCCGCCACCTATTCGATTAAGCTTAGATTACCAAACCTGTCCAAAAGACAAAAGGGGCAAAAGTTGTATATGAGACTAGCCTTCACCTTGGTATGGTGCAGGGCGATTGCCACCATATTGGTTTCCTCTCATGGGACCTCCGCCGTAATTCTGTTGGTAACCACCCCCAAAGTCATTGTAGCCGCCACCAGCACTACTTCCCTGCCATCCACCTCCCCACTGACCGCCACCGCCGGGTGGTTGTTCCCAAGGTCCTGCGAATACCAAATAAATGATCAAGATGAGAATTATGCTATGCTTACTAAACTCTAAACGAATTTCTTATACTTAAAACCTACCGGTATTGTAGCCACCTCCCCATCCTCCTCCGCCACCACCACCTCCCCAACTTCCACCATCACCACCACCTCCTCGTCCACCCCAAGGGTTTGGATGTCCTCCACCCCCGCCACCTCCGCGGCCACCGGGAGGCCCACGACCACCTCCTGAACGTGAATCCTCACGGCCACCACCATAGTGAGATCCACCCCCTCCACCACCGCCGCCTTTCATGTTCGCCATTTCACTTCGACTCAGTGCCTTTTTGACATCCACCCGCTTCCCCTGGATTTCGTGGTACTTGGACACTGATTCGCCAATAAACGAATACAGTTGGATTATTAAAAGATCCTCCAGGCCATATGTACAAAATAACTTACAAACAATTTTATCGACCGGGTCGTAATCGTCAAATTCAACAAATCCAAACCCTCTCTTCTTCCCAGTGTCCTTGGTCGTCACAAGTACTACGTTCGAGACGCTGCCGAATTGCTGCAAGGGCAAAAACATTTATGAATGATTAAATATTGAAGTGTCAGTCAACGTCAACATTAAATGTCATTCCTCGTTATAGGAAGGAAAGAACTAATCAGAACATGTAATAACCACTCGTCACAACTGTCAGTCTGGGGCGGTATCAGGATCATCACGTTACGTTTAACCGTGGTGGTGGTGGAAAAGGGAGCAAAAGATTCTTTAATTTCTTACCTTGAAGTAATTCCGCAAGTCCTCCTCCTCCACCTCTTCCTTGAGTCCGCCAACAAAAATCTTCCTAACCGTCGCCCCTGCCTCAGGCTTGCCAATATCCTCTCTCGGAACCGCCCTCTTGGGCTCCACCTCTCGTCCATCCACCTTGTGCGGCCTTGCATTCTGCGCCTCGTCCACCATGTATGCCCTGGAATAAGTGATGAATCCGAAGCCTCGAGACCTCCTGGTTTTCGGATCCTTCATGACGACAACGTCCACAATCTCCCCCCACTTGGCAAAATGTGCTTTGAGACTGTCCTCCGTCGTCCTGTAGTCCAAGCCTCCGATGAAGAGTTTGCGACATTGTTCGGGCTCCGTCTTATCTTGGCTCCCACCGGAACCGTTGCCGTTGCCACCTCCTCCTCCTCCTTCACCCCCACCGGACCCTGTGTCCTGTGAAAACAAAGAAAAACGTTTATTATTAGTGTCTTGTCTTTAGGAGATAAGGGTGTTTTTTTACGTTATTGTAGTCGGGCTCATCCTCCTCCTGCTTGACCCCTGCGCCGTTGTAGTTGTTATCCTCTGCCCCCATCATGAGTGGACAAAGATATAAATACTGACACTTGGCAAATTACAAAAAAATAAATCCTCCTAATTTTTTACGACACGTCAAACGAAACAAAATATTATGATGGCTGGCTATATTGCGATGCTCAGAGGAGAGAAGAGTGAGTGGAATGGCCCGAGCCGATGATGTTGATTTGATGCTGGTGGAAAAGCATTTTTTAGCATTGAAGGATAGGGGCTTGGAGTGGCCGGGATGGGTGGGTTCTCCCCTCAAAGATCCAAACCCCATCTACCCGAAAAAACCCGAAAAGAGATACAAAGGAAAGGAAGAGCCTGAGGGAACAATGAGACACTTAACTTTCTCCTGCATGAAGATAAGATACTCAAGGTTGTAAAAATGACTTTAATGGAAGTAGACAACATTCTTATTTATCTGGTCTTTCTAACCTAAATGTTAAGATTAACTTAGTCAGTTAGTTAGTTTGACAAGGGTTTCTAAAAGGTTGCCTCCATGTTCCCTTAAAATCCTTTCGGCCCTCTCTGCAGAAATTTCCAGCTCCTGGACGATGAGTTCCACGTCTTCCTTTCTGATTTTGATTTGCATAAGGCCCATCTCCCTTTGGAGCCTCTCTGCCATTTCAGAGGCAATCAGCTCCTTCACCTAATGATAAATAAATTGAAGACTTCGCATTAGGGATGGACACTTAGATAGATAATACACTTGTCTCGACTTACGCCGGTGAGATCGGAGGTCGTAATTTCAGTCTCTTCCGCATAGTCCGTGACTTTTTCCAAGTCCGCGGCGCCAGAGTCATGTTTCTTTTCTTTGACCTTCCTCGCCTCCTTCTCTGACTCTTCTGTCAGATCTTGGAGGTCTTGGGCTTTGTCCTCGCCCTCGATTATCACTGGATAAGGTGTAAATCAAATCAGAAATTTTAAGAGATGTAAAAAAATACGATTTAGACTTACTTTCCCCCAGTTTTTGGGTGACGCTTTCGTCCGTCATGGGATCCGTTAGGTCAGGCACGTTTGTACTTATCTTAAGTTATCAGAGAAGATGACCTAATTGATTGAAATTAAGCTCTGGGTTTATAATTTTGAGGTCTTGGGAACTTTTAGCCGACCATCTCTCCTCAGCTGTTTTCAGAGTGAGTGTGGGAACGAGTGAGATTCAATTCGTACTCTTCTGTCAATTTTTTGGACATCGTCAATTTTCTTCGTAGTGGTCATTTAGTCGTCATCTTCATCATCATCGTCATGTCCTTGTCACTCTCGGAAGCCCTGCAACCCTGCGACAACACGAAGGAGCCTCAAATCAACGAGGCTGTCCTTGCGGCGGCGGTGAATGGCAGCAAAGGCACTCCGGCCCCTGCATTATCAGTTGGCAATAATAAGAAGATGATAGTGAGGTCCATTCCAAAGAAAAGGTACTCCTCCCACCGTCCTTAAATTAAGTGACCTTTAACAAGTGTGTTTTTTTGGGATTTAACAGGCAGCAGGTCCTCAAGTGGAACGGATGGGGGTACAAGGACTCTGGATTCGTGTTCAGGGACGGTGCCATCACCTTCGTAGGGGAGAGGTACCCCTTGGGGAAGTTGATCCTTCCGTATTTCACCAACTGGGTGAGGGACCGACTTGGAGGAGATTACTCCTTTAAGATGGATCCTGTTCCGGAGCCCGACGAGGCTGTGTTTCCTAAGCCGAACCTGGATTCAGAAGTTGTGAAGCAGGTAGACCTTGAAATAACCTACCATTGTGTCCTTTTCGCATTGATTGTCTTCTTTTCATAGATTGAGAGACTTGGGATGACTTCCTCAACGAATGGGAGTGACCGCCTGTTCCGCTCCCACGGCCATACTCTTCATGATATTTACAACTTGAGGACTGGACAGTTTCCCAGAATACCGGATCTTGTGGTGTGGCCAGAGTGCCATGACCATGTTGTCCGACTGGTGGAGCTGGCGGGTCGAACGGATGTTGTTTTAATTCCTTTTGGAGGGGGGACAAGTGTGTCTGGCGCACTCGCATGTCCAGAAACGGAGAGTCGGAGTATAGTCTCGGTTGACATGTCTCAAATGGTGGGTTCCTGTCACTTTTAGTTTGTGGAAGTGTTTTAAATGCCTCTGTTATACATTTGCAGAACCGGATATTATGGGTGGACGAGTCCAACTTGACATGTTGTGCGGAAGGAGGAATTATTGGACAGGACATTGAGGCACAATTGAGAGCTCAGGGCTACACGACGGGACATGAGCCCGACTCGTATGAGTTTTCCAGGTATGTATGAATAAATGACTTGGCTCAACTATTGACATAGCTGCTATACAGTATAATGATTTTGCGTATATAGCTTGGGTGGATGGGTGGCCACGAGGGCGTCAGGAATGAAGAAGAATACTTACGGAAATATAGAAGACCTTCTCGTCCATGTGAAGATGGTGTCGCCGAGAGGGGTCGTGGAGAAACATTGCAAGGTTCCCAGGATGTCTTCTGGTCCTGATATTCATCACTTCATTCTTGGGTCGGAAGGAAGTTTGGGCATCATCACGGAAGTGGTGTTGAAAATTCGGCCTCTCCCACCATGCAAAAGATATGGGTCAGTTGTATTTCCGGATTTTGCATCTGGCGTATCATGCATGAGGGAAGTTGCCAAACAGGTATATAATGCGCAAATGCGCTTCGCTTTAGCAAGTGATCAAAAAATTCAGTTACTTGATTACTTTCTTCCAGAGATGCCAGCCATCATCCATCCGGCTAATGGACAACGAACAATTCAAATTCGGTCATTCATTACGAGCTCCCGTGGGGCTTCTAGGGAATTTGTCGTCTGCGGCTAAGCAGTTTTACTTGACCAAGTTCAAAGGACTGGATTTGAACCAGATTTGTGTCGCAACATTGCTATTTGAAGGTTAGAAGATTAGAGTACTTATCAAACAATGGCTATTAACTGTTCGGCCTTCTTTTTTCACGTCAGGACAAAAGCAAGAGGTCGACCTTCAAGAACAACGGATTTATGCTATTGCTGCCAGATTCGGGGGCCTCCCTGGAGGTGGTAGTAATGGAGAACGAGGATACATTCTTACATTTGTCATTGCATATATTCGCGTGAGTACTTAAGGGCTGAAAAGACTGGTCGGTTCATTTAAAGGCTAATTTTTTTATTATCCTGTTCCTGTAGGACATTGCGTTAGATTATAATATTGTGGCTGAGTCATTTGAAACATCGGTACCCTGGAGTCACACATACAACCTCTGCGAAAATGTGAAACTCCGAGTCGTTAATGAGTGCAGAGGTATACAACTTGGACATGACATGCTTATCGTTCAAATCTGTAACTGTCTCATGCTTTATCTTTCAGCTCGAGGCATTCGGCACCACTTTATTACCTGTAGAGTGACCCAAACCTACGACGTAGGTGCTTGCGTTTATTTTTACTTCGCCTTCAACTACAAAGGCATGTCAGACCCTGTGAAAGTGTTTGAAGAAATTGAAGCCATGGCTCGGGACGAAATTCTGGCCAATCGTGGGAGCATTTCCCATCATCACGGCATTGGAAAACTTAGGACCCGTTGGGTTCCCCACACAATTTCAGGACCAGGGGTATCTTCAATGATATCCATTAAGAAGGTCCTGGATCCCAAGAATGTATTTGCAAATGGCAACATGTTGTCTGATCCAGCAGTGGAAGCTCAAGCTCAAAATACACCAACGCTACTACTATCAAAATTGTGATTTATTTATGTATTCAGCAACCCATCGGTATTACTTCTTATTAATTACTTCTTTTCCTTTAGTCTGTACCCGTTACATACTTCCTACGTTCCATTAAGTTAAGTTACCACCACTGTTCTAGTCCTACTCTTTTTATCGAGCTTTCATTTGTAATGCAAAGAACAAATTAGGTTATTATGACCGACCATGTGTGGTATTACTATTTTGGTTGTGTTTTAGGCTTTGTTACTTAATTTATTCTACAACTTAGTATACTTTGTTGTTTTGTCCTTGTCAAAAGAACAGTCGTATAAGAGTAACACTTCTGAAGCTTCTCTGACAGAAAAGTGACCAGATTCAACTCT
This sequence comes from Isotomiella minor, assembly GCA_034696445.1. NCBI lineage: Eukaryota > Metazoa > Arthropoda > Collembola > Entomobryomorpha > Isotomidae > Isotomiella > Isotomiella minor. Next base: position 7,627 of record JAQIWU010003154.1, read on the forward strand.
TACCGTATATTTAGTTCCTCTTACGCCTTTTATAGAAAGACAAGAGAAAAGTGCTTAACCAAATGCAAATCGTATCGCATGCACAAGTTAAAAATGCAAAAAAATGAAGTTGTTTAAAAACATGAGTCAATTTTCTGTGTTCATCTGTCCAACTAGTCTCGGCTACACTGTCCCTTTTATTTTAATACTATGCCTATACTAATAGGGAACATATATTGGTAATAAATTGAGTATTGTGTGCACAATTAAGACTTTCCAGTTAATTTTCAATTAAGAAAAAGCAGAAAAACTCTCAGTTTCATAAAGATTGCATTGCATTTTGCATGCATTAAACGCTTTGCTTGCTGTGTGGCGGGCTCCGCTCCACGACCACCACCACCACCACCACAATCACACATTCCACACTCGTGTGCATTGGAGTGCACAGGTGGTGGTGTTTTCTTTCTTACAAAATTAATTATTTGGTTCGATTTTAGTTAATTAATTAATTAGTTCCAGCTTCAGTCGGAGTCTCTCTTTGCAAAGGCTGAAAAAGGTGAAGTAAAGGAACTGAGGTAAGATCACATATCATCTAATTAAGCTATTATCGATTTAACACCCCCATCGATTAACAAAATTATTTCCTTCTTCAGGACAACCTTCATCCTTCCTGGTGGTCTTTGGAGCTGAGTGATACCTAACCTAAATGGAGAAGGTCCCTCGACCCCAGTCATCATCATGACCTCACAAATATTCGAGAAGGAACTTTTTCAGTTGGACGTGACAGACGACGACGACGAGGATGATCAAGTTCGAGAAGACGAGGTAAACAGTCATAAGCCCTTAAGTGTGTGTCAAGTAATTTCTAATTCATTTTGTTTGGTTGATTGAGCAGATTAAGAAGCTTATAGAAGCGGGACTGGGGAATGAGACGTTTGACTACGGCAGTGACGACGCGTCATCTCGAAATGTGTCAAAATTCTCGGACCACAAGGATTGCAGTTTCGTGGAGTCGGTCAATAATAGGGAGGACGTGACGCAGTCTCAGGTCTTTCAGTTTAGTAATAATGGTGACGACAGTGATCGGGAGAATGAAGATGGTGGACGAGGAAATAGGCGGATCAACTTGCTCCCACATTCGAATTCCAAGATGCCTTCTCCACCCGTGAATGGACACGGAAGTGCGTTTGCAATTCATTCCCCCAAGGTAAATGGGCACGGCGGCGGCACCCCTGGTTCTGCTTCTTCTTTGGCAGGTGGAAAGGGTCCTGTGGAACCGCAATCTAGAATCAACAACGGAACTTTCACACTAACCCCCTCACCCTCTCGATTCCTCGTGGAGAGAAATCAGAAAAATTGTGAAACTGAAGAAGTAGAGGTTCAGACCCCAACAGTGTCTCTACTCCACAAAGATCACTGTCCTAAGACAAACTGTGACGGGGTTATTGGTGGAGATGGGGTTTGGCAGTCGGCAGGAAATGAGGTTGAACAACTAAAGAACATGATTGGAATGAAGGACCGCCACATCGAAAGATCGGAGGATACAATTGCTACTCATCAAAAGGACAAAAGAGCTTTAAACCACCAGATAGCCATTATGAAATCTGAAATGATTCAGACAAAGAGTCATTTCGAAGAAGCTGTGAAATACGCTCGTAAGTAAAAGTAAAATGATTCATTCTCCAATGTTTAAATTGGGATTGCTTCTTCTGTGTTGCAGAAATGAAAGACGACGAGGTTGCATACATGCAAACGAAAATTCAAGAAGCGATTAAGGAATACGAGAATGCCCGTGAAGATGGAACAAATGCAAGGGGTGAAGTGAACAGGTTGAATGTCGAGGTACGTTGTATTTGTGTGAATTACAAAATTGATTTGAGTAGAGCAGTGAAAGCATAATTTCAACTCCTAGATGGATAAACTACGCGAAGAGATAAAGTGTTTGCGATCTTTGGGAGCTTCCACACAACAGGCTGAATTAAGCGACACTGTCAGACAGATTCGCGAAAAACATGCTCTAGAAAATGCCTCATGGCAGAAGGTGGTAAACGATTTACAAGGAGAGATTCAAACATACAAGGTACGGCTTTTGGCTTGAAACGATGACTGAATCCAATGGAATGACGTTTAAATGTTGTAATAGAGGAGTAAAGAACTCCAATTAAACCACTACCGTTCTGCAGTCCCAACAAGTGTCGGACAGGCCGACGCAGAAGTGCAGACTGACTGCATTGAGAACAACCTAGAGGAACTTAGAGAAAGGGAATTGGCAATTTTGGAGTTTCAAGAAGAATTTGAATTCGGAGGGGGTGTTGATGGCTTTTTCAACGAACTTCAAAATCTACCTGAGAGAGAAATAATAAGACGAGTTCGACTGGAATGGCAAAAAGAGAAGGTTAGTCAAGTTGTTTGATAAAAGACGTTTGGATGATTGACAATTAAATTTCTCTGAACTTCTGTTTGGCAGGATAAATTAGCGAATCACTATCTTTCCGAGATAAAAGTTTATCGGGATAAATTAGCATCTCTTCCTCGCGAATTGTATGCTGCCTGGAACAAAACTCAAGACGAATTAGGATTGAACAAGCC
>JAQIWU010003155.1:0-10193 GCA_034696445.1 Isotomiella minor
TGATCACTCAATTTAAGAAGAGGATTTCATTTAAGCCAGTTGAAATACACATGAAATGTGTGACCTTCTTTATCTGACTTTCTCTTTCGCTCCAGTATTCCAATTTAAACTAAAGTAAACGGATGACTGCACACTCTACCCATTTTAATAAAGCAAAAAGACTCGGTTCTTTCCCTCATGCACATTTATCCCAATGGAATGGAATAGGAGGGAGGAATGACACAGAGGCAGGCAGCTTAAATAAATTTTGTGCGAGTGGAAGGGGAAAATGAAGTTTTGTTAAATTATGAAATTCCTCTGAATGTGGATCAAGGGAACACCGCAAGAATTCATAATGATGGTCACAACATCAATGCATATAAAGTTTACAAAGCTAAATTGTGTGTGTGTGAATGTGTATGTTTTCTCTCTACTTTCACCGGCAGGGGTAATAAATGAGATTCAAATTTCGGTCTCTTGTGTTTTGTAATAAGCGTACGGTCCAGTTTGCACATTTCAGGTAAAAGGTATATCTTTCCAGTCCAACTAAGCGGAAGGTAAATTAGTTTTCTTTTGGGAATCATTGGTTGGTTTCCCGTCATTCTGGATGAGCAAACAAATCAGCCATTCTTGGACCCGTTACAGGTTCCAAATAACAGTGTGCCCTTAAACCTAAATATTTGAAATTGTAGGAAAAACTATGCATAGATATTTAGGTCTGTGATGAATCCATGCGATGTGACTTGGCTCCTTGTTGAACTAATAGAGGAAGACACTGTCAGAGGAGGAGAAAGTTCTTCGTACTTAAAATTCTCCTCTTAACCCTCGCATCATCATCACCTCTTTTGCTTTTAGCCAAATGGGGTGAAAGCTATCATGTCAAGTCATGGTCGTGCTGCATTAGTTCCCTAGTTCCAACAATCACCCAAAGCCAACCCGCCTCATTTATCTCCTGTCAACAATGAAGAAGTCGTTGGTTCACAAAAAGCACGGTTTAGCAGAATGATTTTTGAGGGTAGGAAAGCAAACAAAAAAATATTTGACGTTTTTGTTGGTCTACACTTTCACCGCAAAATGTCATTTTTTTTTATTGTTTTCTCTGTACAGTCATGATGAGATGAGAAGGAGGCCGTTAATATTTTACGCTTTTTACGCTACCACCACAACACCATTTCCGGATCCGAAAGACAAGATGACTCTTAGCTTAAGTGAGAAAATGGAAATGGGAAAGTGTGGGCGTGTTGAATTCAGATGTGCACTCATTGTCTATTACGCCGTTTTGTTTTTATGAGTGATAAACGGGAATGGTTCCTGAAAGCTTCTTCGTCTTCGTCTGTTTATTCCTTTAGAGGTTTTTAGAGGTTGCCCATTTTAACGGTTGAAGGGGAAAGCTCTTTTGCTTTCACCTTGCCATCATAATTGCGTTGTTCCGTAAGGCGGTGAAAGTTTCATTGCTTGCTTCCTCTTTGCTTTGCTTTAACAATAACTGAATTATCTTTTCTTCGTTAATGATCAAAATAATGAAGCCGAAGGTGGACGGATGCATGGATGGATGGACGAATCAGGGTTATGCTTTACAGAGTACAGGGTTTAATTTGTTAGGGAAACAGTATTCTCGACGGAGAAAGTCTTACGTTGGGAAGGTAGAGAGATTGATCAATAAGGACAGGGCCGCCCAGATTGATTGATCACTTTGAAAATTTGTTAGACACTCTGCTGGAGAATGAATGGTGAGAACTTTGTTGTTTAGAAATAATTGTAATCCAAACATGAAGCCATCTTCGTTGTTGTTAAGAGAGGGAGAAAATTGGTTTAGTCTGGTTTTGTCTGTTCCCTTGGTCATGTAATATAATGCCTCACTTCTTCGATTTCATCCGTGTCCCATTACATTTTCTTTAGTGTCAGAGCAGGGTCAGAGGAAGGCCTACATTTTGGAGAAAGTTTGCCCTCTCACGTCGTCCTTTATACCTTGGTGAAAGTAGTGGAGGGAAAGTGAAGTGGCTTCCTTACTTAACCAATGTGTTAAGATGAAATGAGATGAAATAGAGGAGTAGTAGTAAAGCAAGTTTTCTTGCTTTTCGGCCACCCCACTTTGCGGCTAATGGAAAAATATGTACTTTTCTCATTAAAAGAGTTAAGCCTCCGTTGCCCCTTGCTTTCAGAGAATGAATGAAGTCGTAGTGTTGGATGGAATTGCGTAGCGTGTAACCAAAGGAATTCAACCAAGAAGTTGGTTATCTCGTTTCAAATACCTAGATAGTTTAGTTGGGAGGATGGTTAGCTAGATGACTTCTTCCTCCTTACACAAATGTGGGTAGCTTTTAGAATGTGTGAAGATGTTTTTCACAACTTTTTACCCACTTGAATCTGACAAACAGACACACAACAAAAAGTGCACAAAAGAAAGAAGGGTGCCATTTTTATGCTGGTTGGCATGGGAAGGAGAAAGTTCCCCTCTTTCTAAATGCCTTTCTAATTGCAATTCAATGTTTGTTGTCTTGACTTCCTTGTACAATACGTCGTATCATCTGCTGTCTTACTTTCACTTTATCCTACTTTCTCCTTGTTTAGAATGAAGATCATGAATACAATTTATTTTCAAAGTAAATCCAATCTGAATGAATGCAAGGAAAAACTAATCAAACTTTCTTCAATTTCAGAATCAAGAATAATGAGATTTGAGTTCCTTCTGCCCCTTTTTCTTGGCTCATGTTCCCTTCTTCCCATCCTTGCGGAGCACGAGTTACCCCAGCTCCCTTACATTCAACGGCCACCGCAAGAGTAAGTCAAATCTGAATGGTTTCTAGAAAATATTAGCCTTGGACTTGAGAAAAAATTAAAAAATTAAACCATGCTCATGACTCAAACTGTGGTGAAAGTAAATCCTCCTCAGTGAGGATGAAGGGTTTATGATTAAAGCGATTATTTTCACCTTCCCTCCAGCTATGAAAGTGTAAACCTTTGTTAAACTTTTTCATGGGGATTTTTTCCAGAAAACTGAAACCCCTCCAACAAGAGCGTGTTAAGTTTCTCCATCCAATTACGGATACAAAAATTATGTATACGTTTTTACAAATTGCAGATTGAGTGTTGATCTGAGCGAAAAAGTCGCTTTGGATTTACTCCTTCACAAATCCGGCTATGATAAGAGACTTCTTCCTCCAACAATAAGTAAGGGTGTTCCGTATTATTGTTCGAAAAGTACAGGGTTGAGTTTCAGATGGAGAATTGTCTTATTCAGATCCTCTCCAAGTGAATGTCAGCGTCCTACTCCTGACTCTAGCTTCGCCGGATGAATCTTCTTTGGTAAGTGTTCTTCTTCACGTCGGTTATGCCGCAAGTGTCCAATTTGAATTTTATGTAAGACTCAATTATTTTTACGAAGGTACTTAAGCAAGTTGGTAGGTCCCACTTATGGTAGGAGAAAGTAAAGTGGAAAGAAAGAGGGTGGGTCGTGACTACATTCATCATAATAAATACAACATCGTCATAATTTATTATTCATTTTGCAAGCGTCAATAATAAGGTTTTGTCCATTGTATTGTACGTCCCGTTGCCCATACGTACACCACCCAGACAGAGTGAAAGCGTAGCAGCGTAATTTTTTTTATTTACAAAAAAGCGGTGAATGTGATGTGCCGCAATGTAAAATTCTTTTGAGACCCAAGCAAAAAATTATTTCGATATAACATGACCCAAAGTACATGCTTGACTTGACTTTCTCAAGCACAGGAATAAATGGCACGGGGAGGGACGCCCTAGCATGAAGTGAAAGTCGGAACAGTATGAAATGAAATGAAATGAACCGGCCGTGTTCAGACAGAAATGGGTGCTTATAAAAATCTATTGTCGATGGGATGGGAATGCATATACTTACAGAAGTTGGTGGAAAAGCCTTTCTCCACAAACTCGTGCATGCCATTATTCTCTCTTTCCTTTCTATTATATCTTGAGGCAAACTTCAGCTAAAATTCGAGTTAGCTTAGTTTAAGCTTTGGCAGGATGGGTTAACTTTCTTTTCATTTCTATCGCTTGGTTCACTTATTCATGTGTGGAAAGATGACAATGAAATGAAAAGCAAAGTAAAATAGTGAAGAAGGAAAAACAAAGAAGACAAACCTAAGTGCGGTATTTTCACAAATACAACTGACTTTTATTTTGACACTTTAAGAAAATATTTCTCGGCGTTACATTTGACCCAACAGTATTTTGCTCATCTTTTCATTCTTGTTTCTTGTATAGAAATATGAAGTGGAATTTCTCATGCATTTGGTTTGGTTCGACCCACGTCTCCGTTATAAAATTATTACTCCCACCGGCCCCCCTCCTACATTTTCTCCCGACGTTCACGAGGCCATTCCAATGCGTTCGAATCCTGTGAGAAGGCAATACTTGGATGCTCTACATCATTGGGGCCGGGTGTGGGTGCCTGATGTTTATTTTGTCAAACATGGGGACTTCCGAGCGAACCTAGACCCCATCAATGTAGCCCTCAGAATTTTTCCAAATGGGACTGTTTTTTTCACAGCAAGGTAAGGAGTCATTGTCATTATAATAATCATGATTACATATGGAGTGTGATGAAAGGAGAACAAGATTGTGAGGAAGCTTTGCAGGTGTATAGTCCTCGGGTGTTTTCCTCTTCGCCTAAATTCCACAGGGGAAAGTCTTTTTAACGAGTTGGACGCTAAAGTAGAATAAAGAATTCACACTCCTCCAAGTTTCCCTTTGCCAAAAAGTTACTCTTCTTCTTCTTCCTTTTAACTCTCAACTTTTTGCTTTCTTCTATACACCAACTATAAGTTTGTACCTTCGGATGCATCGTGAGGTCTGACTATCTACCTTTGAAAACTTTCTTTCCCTCTGGGTCCTTCCTCCTAGCCTTCTTCCAAGGTATAAAGAAGAGGAAAAGGTTTTTAATTGCCAGCAAAGCAAAGTAAAGTGGGCAATTGCAATTTTACGATGAGTTGATTCCTTTGTGAATTTCTGGATCCAAAAGAATCCCTTTTGTTTCCTTCAATTCCATCATTTTTAACTTACAAGAACGTAATTTAAATCTATAGTATCATCGAGTTTGACTCCTTTATGACGCTGTTATATACAATAGACTTTCTCCTAGCACAGATTTTAAGATGCAAGAGCGTAAATCATTCCAGTATAACTTTTGCAAATATCCCCAAGGTCTCTCGGTTTGAATTAAACTTTGTAAGATTCAACTCTTGTCGCACTTTTAGTGCAGTGTACACTCAGGCCGTAGGATCTGTCGCGTTACTACACCTTACTTTATAGAGACTTTGCCAACTTGTGGACATACTTTACAGCACTTTGATCCTTGAGTTTACACTTTGGAGAAAGTATGACGCATAGGAACAGAAGGGTAGACAAGGACAATGCTGCATACCTTCTCTCCGACCGAAGTTAATAAATCTGGTTCATTTTGTGTGAGAGGAAGTGATAGTGTCATTTCATATATTCACGTGAATTAGTATGCATGCAGTAGTGACTCAAAATCAGGTCGCCATAATTTCCCTTTGATTATAGTAGACAAACCAAGCGTGAGGCTTTTGCTTCCACCAAAAGCTTTTACCTTTCTCTTGTGAAAGCAGTGGTGTGGTTTGTTGCTTTGATGTGAAAAATTGATTTCAACATTCATGTGCCCACACACAGGAGGAGGGAGGGACATGTTATTTGACAGGATAGAGCGGTGGGCGAGGACCAGGTGTCAAGCTAATTCCCATCAAATGGAAATATTAATCAAGGAAAATGTGCTTGCTTTTCCCGGTTAGAAATAGATTTGGGAATTTATGTGCTATTATTAGGCTATGAGAAATACAGGGACAAAAGTAGAGGGACTGATTTAACAGGAAGTGAAATGAATACATAAAATATTCGAGGAATGAGACAAAAGTCCGTGGTATTGGTAGTTGTGGTATAAGTTTCACTACTGATCTCCTTTCCAGCTTAGCATTCCCTGACTATGCCACTCTACTCTACTCGAGTGAAAGTGAAAGCAACAGGGTGAAAGTAAATACATCTTGTAAATATTTATGACTTTGTCACCTCTCTTCGTCTTCTACTTCTACCACATAGGAAACCTAGCCAATCATACCAAACCAGAAATGGCATTTATTGTTTTCCCACTTACTTAAGACTTTCACTCCTTGGCTTCTAAGACTCTACGCCCAGAGGAAAGACCGCATTAATTAATCATGGTCTTTGAAAAAACAGTGGAATGGAAAAGCTGAATGAAAATGAGAAGATCTCTAATTTTTCGCTCCATCTTTTTTTATTTGTAGACGCCACTTAATACTCTCTTGTCAAGGGGACTTGGCCATCTTCCCATTTGACGACCCAAAGTGCACATTCTCTATAGAAAGCAGTAAGTTAAAAAATGATCCGTCATTTTCCTTTCACCTCGTCTTTCTTTGTTGAGTCAAAGAAAGGGAGGATTCTTGAGAACATTTTTGGACAAAAGAATGAACAGTGCAAAAAGAAACTTTGTGGTGAAGATCTTCCAACTTTGCTTTAGCAGAGGTGTTGATAAACATCCATCTCCGTCCACTTTTTGCCTACGCAAAAAGTAGTAGACGGATAAGGTGACGAGATGGAAAGGAGAAAAGTTGATTCAATGTGTCGAGATGACATGATAACTAATGACCTGTTCTTCATGCTTTAACATTAATCTGGTCTCTCTTTTTTTACTTTCTCCACAGTATCACATGAAAAAGACGCGTTGCAGTTTCTCTGGCAAACGAGTACCGGCGTTTTAAGGAAATCTCCGCAACTTAGTTTTCTCAACGCTTACCTAGCCCATAATGAAACCAACTACTGTGAGTCTTCACATTGGAGAGGTGAGAGACAAAGTGCATGACAACTTTCTCCTTCGGCGTATTTTATCTAAGCTTTTTAAAATCTAACCGAGAGTGGAATTTCTGGTCGGATGATAACAACAAGAATGGGGCAAAGCTATTTTTGCCGACATTCTTTAAATCCGGCTTATAGTAAGAAAGAATGTGTTGGAAGGAAGAAAGAAGGGGTTTATTTGGTTTATCCTTTCACTTCACAGACACCACAAAAGATGAGATAGGTAAACATGGAAGTTGACACACATAATAATCTTTCTATTGTGTACAATATCAAGGAGATACGTACACCCTAAATTCCGCCCGTGAAAGTTTGAAGAAGGGGACAAATCTGGCCTTCGCCGTGTTGCATAAAAAGTGAAAGTCACACAAAAGGTGTACAGCAGCATTACTTGTATAGGCAGATGTTCATGATTGAGGCAATTGGCAATCTGTGTAAACCCTCTGCACACAATAGGACAATCTGGAGGAATCCAGATTGATTACCTAACATTACTTACTTTACTTTACTTTCTCCCTTCTCCCCGCAGTCAGTCAGGTCTTCCTAAGACATGTTACGTACGTACGTGATTCAGACAGTAGGTATGGGGCAATGATTGTGAATTATGGTGGGTGAAAAGAATGTCTAAAATCCGATGAAAGCGAGGCGAGAGTGCTTCCTTCCTTCCTCCTCACAAGTGCCTGCATCTGTCTATTTGTATGGAGCGTGAGAGCTTTCTTTTATTGTTCCCCATTCATTCCAAGCTTTCGAAATTCGCGTAAAGAAACCATTCGTCACCCTTCGTGACAGGTGATGGTTATCATCACACCCTCCCTTATTCGTGGAATGGATTCGTAAAAGCTGTGTAGTGAAAGGCAGGAAACAAGGCAATCTGATTGTAGAACAAATGACTCTGAAGAAGTTAAAAAATCAAGGGAAAAAAGTAATGTAATGTAACGTGAGATAACTTATCTCTTTTCCTCTATTCGATTTGTGATAAATTATTTTGTAAGGCTTCCAAGAATTGAGACTTACAGAAAGAGAAAGTAACAAACGTGGCTCTATCCTTTGATTGTATTCGAATGAAACGGGATTTATTTGTTTGCGTAACTTTCTCCAATTTAAATCAAATCATGCTTTAAAGCAATAAGAATATATATAACCACTCCTTAAATCCTCTCTATTTTTCTTTCCATTGGGAATCGCCACAGTTTCTCCCACATTTACTAATATAAATGAATGGGTAAATAGAGAAGAAAGCCCCAATCCCAAAAGTCAACCTTTAAATTGCCAAGTGTAGTACTTTCACCTCACCTGAAGTACATCTCGGGTTTTTCTTTAGAACGATACCTACCTCCAGGCCATTTCCTTTTCCGTCACCTTTTCTTTTTTTCTCTTTAACTCTATCTATTTTGAATTTATGTGTTTCTATCAATTCTTTTCACGGCCTCGTTTCCTGTCTCACCCAAAAAAAGAAAACATTGCAGTGCCTCGACCCGACCTCTATCTAAAGCACTTAAGGCCTAGAGAAATGGAGAGAAAGGTGGAAATTCTTTATACAGAATTGTAGTAGATCGGAAGAAAATCCTTTTACAAACAAAAGTGGTATTTTCTCCTTGAATAAACACAGGACATTTTTTTCATCCATTCAAAGGATTTTCATTTCATTGTACATTGTATGCACATGGACCCAGAAGAGGTTCTTTCTATTGTGTGTGAATGTGAAAGTCTCTCTATTACACTGCGGTTTCGGATTAGGTTTTATGTGCACAAAAGACTCGGTTTCTCTATTTAGACTCTTTATACAATACTGTTTACTATTTTAACAGGGAACTATAGTTGTTTAAAAGTACAGCTAATTTTCAACCGAGATCGAGCCTTTTACTTCACAACCGTCTTCATCCCTGACATAATCCTTGTGACTTCCTCCTTCATAACGTTTTGGCTAGAGTGGAATGCCGTCCCTGCCAGAGTTATGTTAGGAGTCACGACCATGCTCAACTTTTTCACCACCAGGTGAAATAATGAGTTTCGTGGGGGAAAAGTGAGACTGTAAAAATTAATTCTAAATCATTTTCCCAGTAATGGCTTCCGTTCAACCCTTCCCGTCGTCTCGAACCTAACGGCGATGAATATTTGGGATGGATTCTCAATGTTTTTCATCTACGCGTCCCTCCTGGAGTTTGTTTTTGTTAACTACATCGGGAGAAAGCGGCCCAGGAGACCGACGGATGTTGGAGGACCTCCTACAATACAGGTTCTGATTCTTTTGTAACCCCCTCTCTTTGCTTCATATATAAGCACCTTTTTCATCAAAAACTGCACTCATTTTCTGCAACGATTGTGCAATTTCTATGATATTTCAGTTAAATAATATAGAAGATAATGCCACTGTCCCTCCGGGTACAAACCGACCCATCGAACTTGTGACCTGCACAACTTGTAGATCAACGCCTTGCACCCACCCTGCTAACAATGGATGCGCTCCTCCACGTGTAAAAAAATAATTCTTGACTAAACTTACCTAACTATTTTTACACTGGATGTAAAAAAAGCTGTTTTTCTCTCTCTCATACACACAACACTACAGTTCTAAACAAGACTTTTATAAGACATCGTCATCTATGTGCGATGATGAGATTCTCAAATTTTCACTCTTTCTTCATTACTCCGCGCTTTCACCTTTAATACACAATTTACACTTACTTCACTTTCACATCTATTCAATCAATCAATCACTTTAAAACATATATCTGACCAACCTTTCATATTTTTAATTACCAATGCTAATCTCATTGTTTAAACAATATTTCAGATTCGTCGTCGAATTATCGAAAATCCAATCCGTGTTGCGAAAACGATTGACGTGGTTTCCAGGTTCGAAATTAGATTTCTTTTAATTCAAAATAGATTCCAAACTTCTGAACTTTTAAATTACAAAAACAGTGGAATGTACGTTTCGGCATCAAAGTTTACTGTCCAACTATTTATTTCAGGATCATTTTCCCATGTGCGTACGCAGCCTTCCTAATTTTCTTCTTCGTCCAACACCGAGGTAAGTGCTACAATTTTACAAGTTTTTTCGAAATGTCTTATGCAGCATTCTTCTAACAACGGTTTGTTCCACTATCGTATAGCATTCGTAGACAATACAAGCGTTGATGAGGAGGAGACGGATTAAAGGACCATGGCGAAAAGAGTGTGTAAAACCATCACTAAATCAATCTAGTCAATCAAATCTCAGTCAGTTGAATTCAGTGTCATCATACCTTCCAATTAAAAATAATAATCAAATCAGGTAGTTAGGCCTAAACGGTTAGACGGTTAGTACAATAAAAATGAGATAGGCATACTTCTGGGTACTAAATTGT
>JAQIWU010003156.1:0-10192 GCA_034696445.1 Isotomiella minor
AAGCTAAATTCCTACCTTGTCTTGATGAGAATTTCCTGCCTTCTCCACGTCCGACAGGCTTCGTTTAGAGGCGTCTATATGGTCATTCGTATTTTTCAACAGGTCTTGAAATTCCTTCCTAAAAGCCTCCAAGGCTAAAAGCCTGTCCCTAAACCCAGTCGCGAATTTGACAAGTGCTTGGACCCTGTGACTTAGGTGTCCGTGGATTTGGAGGGTTCGTGCGTCGGGGCAAATGTCTGCAATGCTTCGTGCAATGACTCCCAGAGCTGAGAGCTTGTCATTGTTGGCCTGTACGTCCTTGACGAGGCTCTGGGCTTCCTTCAGTTTTTGTGGTAACTGTTCCAAAACCACGGAGCCTAGGGCCTCGTTCTTAACCACATTTTCAAAATCCTTGAGCCACGCGTTGAGGAGATCAGAGTCCCGGTCAAAGTCCCCCCACACCTCCGCCAACGCGTTGAACTTAGACTGCAGATGCTTGTAATTCTTCTCCACGATCATGAGGTCGTTGAGGATCTTGTTGAGCGTGCTCCCATGCTCGTTTAATTTCGGGGCGTATTCTGGGCCTGGAATGTCCTGGAGGACGGAAAATGCATCCTGCACCGGACCCACCTTCTCATGACTGTCTTTCACCCCGTCAGCCACCTCCAACAGGGCAGATCGCTTGGACTCTAGACTGAAGTTGTCATTTATTGACCCCGGGTCACACCACTTGATTTTTTCAACTAAGCCATGAACGATTTTTGCGAGGGATGTGTATTTCTCAAGGAAATTCTTTTCCAGGACCCCCACAAGTGCGGCGCGGACGATGTTGGCTTGATTGTCGCAAATGGCTAGACGCTTAACTTGTGTCTTGATGTCGTTGAGGGTGATGGAGTTCCCGTCCCAGGAGGGGTATGCTTTCTTGAGGGCGAGGGCCTTCTCCTCAGCTTTGGCTATTTTCGGGCGGAGTGCGTCGCAGTCGAGCCTTTAAAAAAAGCAAATTCACAAATTGCAAAAAACTTAGAGCAAAAATTAAAGTATTTTTAGCCTTACTTGGCTTTGGAGAGGACATTCACTCGAGCAATAAGATCTTGAGGTGTCCCACTCCGATCCTCGCATTTTGAAATGGTCTCTTTTAGCCTTATCAAAGCCTCAGTGTTGTCCTTCAAGGAGGCCTTAATGTCCGCTTCAGTGTCTTCAAAAGACCCTAATGTTTTCTCCAGCGCTTTGGAAAGGTCATCTAAACCCTTGAACCGTGAGTCTAGTCCGTTCACTACTTCATCCAGCTCTGGAAGGGAGGAGGCTTGAGGATTCATCTTTTTTAACTGAGCGCACTTTGCTTGAATAGACATTTTGGCATTGTACTTTTCCCCTAATTCATCTTTATACTGGCCTAATTTCATGCGTGCGACTTCGCTGTTCCCTAGTCCACTTTGGGTGCTTTCTAAAGACCCCTTCATGTCTTCCAGCCAGGCCCCCAGTTCCTCCTTACCTCCCTCGATCGTCTTCCAGAGGAGGGCCTGGGTTTCTAGCTTGGGAAGGTGGGTGGCCACGGAAGTCACTAATTTGTCGTAAGACGCCTTGAGAGACGCGTAGTCGGCGGATAAATGGTGTGTGTCCACGAAAGGGGCAAGGCACGAAATCAATTGCTGGTTAAGGCTGGCAGTGTTTTCAAAAAGTATCTTTTTCTTGGACAGTGTGTCCCCGGCTTTTTTAAGGATCTCTACCAGTCGGGCTGTGGAAGACGCGTTTTTTGGCACCTCTTTTAAGGCGGGGAGAAGGTGTCTCTCCACCTCCTGGAGAGTGGAGTTGGCAGTATCCCTACTCTCATTGTATCCTTCCCAGAGACCCAGTGCGTCAACAAGGCTCCCCCATTTGGAGTTCAGGTCCCCGGACAAGGCTTCATAGTCCTCCTCTACTCGGGACACGGAAGACTGTACTTCGCCTGAGAGGCAGGGGTCCGCGTTCACGAGTTCAACACCCAAGGCGGCGAACTTGGCTTTGAGACCCTCCATTTCCGCGTGTTTTTGAATAAGGGCTTCTAGAGCGTCTTTGTAAGCTGTGCAGGCTTCTAGAGAACACTCTTCCGGCTTTAGGGAGGCTAATTTGGCTTTAGCGTCCTTCAAATACTTCTCTATTTGTCCGTCCATCGCCTTCAGTTTCTCAGCCTGCGAGCCCACCTTTTCAGTTCGTTGCAGAGCTTCGGCCGAGTCCTTTTGTGCCCTGACTAGCTTCTGTTTGACTCCTAAGACGAGCCTCTCCGCACTGGCAGGGCTCCCTGAAGTCTTGTCAAGGACGGAAAAGGAAACTGCGGTGCAGGATTCGTCCAATTGCTTCGCTTTTGGCAGCCAGGTTCCCCACTGTTCCTCTAATTTGTCCAAAGATTGCTCAATCTCATGGATTTTATTCTTCTTGACCCCAGCAGCGTTGATCTGGCGTCCTCCCATGTCCAACGCGCTGTTCGCATCGGATATCCAACCATGAAGTGCAATCCAATCGTTCAGAAGGTCCTTCCTTGAGTTCAACTTCCTTCCAACTTCGTTGTATTTCTCGGGTGAAATTGAAACTACGGCAGTTTTGTAAATTTTGGCATCTTCCTCAAGTTCCTTAAATGGTCCCAGGTGCTCGGCATGTTCCTGAACCGCGGAGTGTATTTCTCCCACCCCCTGATCCAACTCAGACAGAGGAAGGGTCCAGCCCCTTTGTTTGTCCTCGAATTCGGATAACCAGCGTCCGAAATCCCCCGCCTTCGTGTCAAACTCCTGCCGCGCAATGATGGAGTCGGAGAGGTAGTTCATCTTCCCCCGGACTTCGTTCGAAAGGACTCCGAGTCGGGATTTAAGTTGGGCCAAGTTGGAGTTGAGGGTACTGGCACCTTCAGGGGAGAGGTGTTGGACGACGGAGGAGCATTCTTGAACCACGTTGATGAGAGAGGATTGGTGCTCGGAGATTTCCTTGTTGAGGGCTTTCAGTTCCCCCAAAGCGGTCTCGAGTTGGGGGATAGTCAGGGATTTCCGATCCAGGGGTTTCTGGACGGATCGTTCGGACTTGACGAGCCAGGCTTGGAAGTCCTGGAATGAGCCCTCGTATCTGAATAAAAATAAGAACGTAAAATTAAAATTGGCATTTTTTGTAATAAAGGCTGTAGGTTAGGCGTGGACGATATAAATAAACAATGATGACTTTTACTTACACTTCCCAATTTCTCAAAAGCCCATCCGCCCTCTCCTTATTTTGTGCGACGACGTTGTATACGTTCGCCAACCTCGTGGGGATGATGTCCAGCTCGTCAAAGGACATTGCTACTGAGCCTAGCTTCTCGCTGTGGCGGGACGCCTCAGAAATCTTCCCCTGCTGAGCCTGGCACTCGATCAAGTCCTCCGAGAGTTGTTTCGCGAGCTGCCTCGCGTCTCCTAGCACAGTGGGTTTTCCCCATCCGACTGCGACCTAAGATTTTAAAAGGTGTGTTAAACTGAAGATTTTAAACGTCTTATACTGGACTTACTTTGACTTCAGCCGCTTCCAACCACGGGACCACCTCATGGAGTTCCGCTTTGCACTCTTCCAGCGCGGCCAGTGCCTCAGCTGTGGCAGCAGACTGCTCTGCCACGGACTCATGAAGGACTGCCAACTCCTCCTTAAGGCTTCCTACTTGTTGGAGGACGGCTTGATTCGCAATTGGAGCGACGTTGGCGTCCTTAGCTTCCTGAGCTTCCAGTCTCAATAAGTCTTGTGCTTCCTTTTCCAACGCTTCGAGCATCCTCTGCCGATCCTCGATTTCCTTTTGTAGGGCGACACTCTTTTTCAACCTCTCCTCCGGACTTAGGTCGGAGGAAAGGAGTTGTGCAAGGACGCGATGAGCTCCCTTCATCCAGCCTTTCATGTCATCCATTTTGTCATTGAGACCGTTCCACCTCTCGCTGCAAGCTCCCAAATGTTTGACCTTGTCATCGAAAAGGGTCCTCATAGAATCCATCCGCTTCTCAAGGTCCGCAACTTCCTCTTCTAATTCGTTAGGAGATGTGCAGGTGGTTCCCAAGCTTTGTGCCAACTCTCGAAGGCGCTTCAACATGTTTTCCGTGGCCTCGCGAAGGGAGACGCTCATGTCCTGCTTGGCCCTCAGGTCCAAAGCGACTTGCTTCGCGTCGTGTCGAGGAACGATCTTTTTGAGCTCGGTTTCCGCTTGCCCCAGGAGGGCGAGGATGTCGTCTCTCTGGGATTGATACTCCGTCCAAACTTTCGCAATTCCCTTGAGTTGCTTCAGCCTCTCGTTGGCGGCCGCGTACGTCCCGTTCCAAGTCTTGTCAAGGAGGGCAACGTCGTCCGGGACGAAGGGAGGGGCGTGGGGGTCTTTTGAAAGCTCTTTTCCCTTCTGGAGAAGACTCACAATCGTGGTTCGTTGTCCTGTAAGAAAGAATTCGCAAATGTAAACTCAAAAGGCTTCGAAAGTTTGTGTTTTTACCCTCTAAATGCTTCAAAACATTTTGCTGCTGCCCAATAAGGTGCTGAACCTCTTCCAAGGATGAGGGTTGAATATCAGGTGCATTTGCGTCATCCACTTTTCCCAACGCGGACACAACTCGATGAGTCTCCTGTCGATAGCCGTAGCATCGGGAGTAAACGTCGGTTTTTATCATGGTGGCTTCGATGGTTGGGACCAGATTCTTGTAGCGGGTGATCAATTGCTCGAGTTGGTCTTGCTCTTTGAGCGCCTCCTCATCCGCACGTCGGGAGACGAGGGTGTCCAGCATTTGAACCAATTGCTTCATGTCCTCCCGTCGTCGGTCCACTTCTCGACAAATTTCCTGTGAGAAGAAAAAAATTCAATGCTCAAAATGCAACAATTTACAGTGGTGGAAGTCTAATTGGCTAAACATGATACATACCCTCAAATCTACGAGCTGCATTGCAATCAAAGAAAAAAACTACTGTATTTCAAGGAAGCTCGCTAATTTATTGATATTTTTACCCCAGACCTTACAACTTACCACAAATTTAGCCTTCTCAGCCTCAAACTGAGCCACGTCATTGCAGGCGACTAGAATAGTACTCAGAGCCACATCCACAGAGTCCATCCACACAGCGACTTCCTCATACTTGGCCCTGTAGGCGTTCATCTGGGCAGGGATTTCCTCAAGCAGGATCCTTAGATGGCCAACTCTCTCGAAAATGGTTTGTGAGGCTGCTTTCGCTTGGAGCAATTGCTCCTTCAGACTAGAGTCCTCAGGATGTTTGAGGGTGTACCGGCTTTCCATGAGGGAGAGTTTCTCGAGGCAAGCCTTTGCGTCTGGGGAGGCTTTTCCTTTGTCAAAGAAGGTCTATATGGAGAAAGGGTACAAGGTTAAATTGGTCCAAACCACTGCTTTCTAAACCACTCACAATGTGACGGGAAAACACGACGGACGAATCATCCTTTCTATTCAGCATTTGATGCTCATTTGCCATCTCCCGATCCATCTCCTTGAGGAGGGAGGCAAGGGCATCTTCTTCCAAGCGGAATTCCAGCTTTGCCAAATGAATTGGAGCTGCAGCCATGATTTTCTGCAGATAGAAACAAAGTACTTTTAATTCACTTGTGATTGAAAAATGAATAAATTACCGTCCATTTAGCTTGCAACTGAAGAATTGTTTTATTGATGTGCTCCATTTCTTCTGGGGACACGAGGGCCTGTAGATCCTTACTGGCTTGCATCATTGAGCGTAGAGGACGATCGTTGATTTGGTCAAAGTAAGCCTGTGGAGTAAATTAGTGCTTTTATCATAAAATAGTAACTGCATCCTGTTATCCCTTTACCTTATGCGCTTCCACAGTCTGAGTCGAGTCTAGATTCCTCTCCTGGAGCAATTTTTCTGCCGTGTTCATCCAGTCCAACACCGTTTGTCGACTCTCGTTGAAATTCCGCCAACAGCGAATGGCCTCAGACAACTTTGACTCCCAACCTGCCGCCCCTGCCTCCACCCTCTTGAATTGGTCGGATAGGAGGGACATGTTCTGAGCTAGGTGGTCCACATGGGGGCCACGCTCCGTCCGAAGTATCCCTCCCACAACTTTGCTCTTCCCCTCCAGCATCGTTTTGAAATGCAGGGTTTTGGCGAAGAATTGCTGGAATGAAAATAATGTAAAACAAAATGTGCAAATGGTTATCAATATAATGAATATCCATTACTCTATGCTTGTCTAAGAGTTGTTGAGCATTTTGTGGGCCTCCGGACAGGACGTGGGAGTTCATGAGGAGCTCTGCACTCGTGCACCACTCGGAAATCTCGCTCATCCCTGCTTCCAGGGACTCTTGTTGGGTGAGGATGGCTTGGATTTGAGCTAGTTTTTGAGGCACTTGTCCCCTTACTCGGACAAGACACTCTGAAATTTCGAAAAGGGATAATGTAGAAAGCTGAAGAAGCGTAGAAAGATTGAAATCACCTTTTTCCTTTTTGATGGTTTTCATTAACTTATCCACATCTTCCCCAGACAGTTCAGGGAGGAGGGATTGAAACTTTTTGCTGATGACCCTCCACTCCTCATCCATCCCGTCGATATCCCTCATTATTCCCTGCAATGCAGTTTGGAGGTCCTTCGCCTCCTCTACGGCAAGTGGGAGTGGGGCTGAGAGGACGTCCTCCGACGCTCTCAGCCACTTCTGAAGCCCTGAGAGAGTGTGTAAGAAGTCCTTTCGCATCTTGAGCATCTCCCCCGCGTACTGATACTGCTTCACGTGTGCAAATAATCCCTCCCACTTAGCAGAGATGATCCCAAAGGACGCCTTCAATTCATCCACAACCCTTGGGTCGCAGGTGGCTCCGAGGAAGCTCACCGTGTCGTTGAGGAGGGTGTATTTTTCCGCCCAAACCCCCAAGTCCTGAAAGTACTCCATCCTTTCCTCCTCGTCAGGTAAGTTGACCATGGGGAGGGAGCGGTCGATCCAATCCTCCAACTGAGGGGCAACACTCTCGTAGCGACGCCAGTACGCAATCACCTCTTCCAACATGCTCTGGAGGCATCGCAACTCCATACTCACGCTCTTCCACCGCTCCCCGATCTCCCAGAGGAAGTGGTCCGCGATCCGTCCTTCCCTGTTGTCAATCCCTCCCTCTCTCTTGTATTCCTCGATGACATGCTGCATATCCACGTACTGTGTGGAGAAAGACAAAACGAGACATTTAATACTTGTAAATGGAATGAGAATCTAAATGACTTTGACTCACTGCTCGCTCAAATTCCTGGAAGATTTTGTTACGGTTTACAAAATTGTTGTACTGGTCAAGAAGAGGCTTCACGTGCTCCTCTCGTCCATATTTCACAGTCCATTGTTTCAGTCTATTTTCTACTAATACGATAAATGCCACCAAGCAGCACTGCAAAAATCCACAAAACAAAACACAATTAGTACAACTTTAAATAAACGGCATTCGTTGGTGTGTACAGTATTAGAGATATTATATTGCGGTAAACTTGTTTACCATTTTACAACAAATGTAGAAAAGGTTTCACACAGACAGTCAATAACAAACTTGATAGTATCTCTAATACTAATAAACCTAAAAGTCTCTTCTTCTAAAAAAGACCTTGTGTTCCAAAAATTTTAGCTTGACAGCCCTCTGGGCAGCACAGGGTCCCACAGCCTGAAGCCGGGTCGCCATTGACTGGAGCTGCTCTCCCGGGACTTGACTAGCAACCGGAGAGTCAAGGGCCTCCGTGAATTGTGAAAGCACGTCAGGTAGTCGGGCGAAAAATGCTTTGTGGTCTTCTATCTTGGCGTTGAGGACCCGGGCTGCCTCATCGTCCATCACCACAGGCACTGGAGAAAGGATGAACAAAGTTTATCAACGGTGTTAGAGCAATTTTTATTGTTTTTATTACCGTCGTCACTTGTGACTAGAAGTTCTGCTTTGGCGAGCCATTGCCCAATTCCGGACCAGGGCTCTGGGAGGAGGGCGTCCAACCTCCACTCCCACTCCTTCAACTGAGATTCTAATTTCTTCCACAGCGACACTAATTGCCCCCAAGCGTCCTCGCTAATCCCAACCTGGGAGTGAGACTCGATCAGCGTCTTCAGTCTATGATAGGGCTCTGCCTTGAGTGCAAACTCTGAGGCCACAGCCCTGTACTGCGAGTAGGCCATGGGAAGAGCCCCCGTCTGCTTCATGTGCTCCATGTACTGCGTCTTTTGGTTTAGCCACGTGAGAAGCTCGTCGTAGAGCCCTTGGACGGAGGAGAAGGAGGAGTCCGCGACTTGGAGGCGGGGTTCGTTGCTCTTGTGTAAGAATTGAGCCACGTAGGTCATGATGGACTTTTCGTCTGGTCGGGGGACGTCCACGTCCTCTGGGTCCAGGAGTCGCGTGATCCCAAGCTCATGCTCTGCGACGCGGAAAGCCGTTTCAAGGCGAGTCCTGTTAGAGGCAGGGCGGAGACCTTCCATGTCCACGAGACCAGGTCGAATGCTATTGATGACGGCGAGGAAGGCGTTCCCGTCCCTCCAACTGTGGGCAAAGTCGTTCACTTCTAGTCCAAATCTCCTATAAAAACAAGCATCAAGTTGTTTAAAAGTTCAAAGATTAAGGCACATTAAAACTTACTTGTGAGTCACTTCTTTCACCCAAGCCAACAAAGCCTTTCTAGCACCTTCCCTCCATCGATCCGAGGGAGTCATACGACCATGGCCATGGACTTTGGGAGAATCTTGACGATGGGCAGAGCTGGAACCTGGCCGGTCAATTGACCCGGGTGTGGGCGTAGGGGCTCCAAACCGATAACCGAGACTTGCGAGCACCTTCGTGTTCTCTTCAATCTATAGACATTTACAAGAGTAGTAAATTAGTTAAATCTGGAATACGAAATCTGGAAGATGTGCGAGCGAGGAAAACCCATCAAATTATAACCATACACCCTTTACAAAGCCAAACAAACGCCCAAGTGCAACCTTAAAGAAGACTGCTTTTACAGTTCGAACAAAAGTAAAGAACGTGAGGAAAGTAATACGCAAGTGATAAGTGCACCAATTTTTTGTAATACATTCTACTGTACTTAAGTATGGGGCGAAACGACACATACCACTTTTGGATCCCTACAACGCAGCTAAAGGAAAGAGAGAGAAAGTTGTAAAGTTATTTATTGTTAGTGATGATGATTTAGGTATGAATGTTGGAAATTGGAAAAACGTCAATTGATGAAGATCCATATAATGTTTTTAATAATTGGTTAATTGACGTAATTGTTCATTGTATAAGGTCACAAACCTGAAAGTAAAGGATGATGGTCCACACCAACCCCAAAATGACGACGCCCCTTCCATCCACAATGTCCGAAGAGTTGATATTCACCAATTTAATCTGCAAGAAGAGTTATAGAGTCTACAATTGTAATTAGATAAGTTAAGCTATACAAACTCTTCTTACCTTTTTCCTTCCCAGGAACTCTAGGGCTGAATTACAATTACTAAGAAAATGAGGCCTTTTGGCATTTCTTCCTCTTTCAATAGGCTGAAAGAAAGCAAATACAAAAGTTGTCAAAATACTGACTTGGCGGAAGGAAGTCTCTGAACAAAAAGTCCATTTTTAGAATGAAGACAAGATAATGACTCTAATAATAATCTCTCTCCATAGCCAAAAAGGTATTTTTTCGTGTCTTACCAAATGTTCCCCAGAAAGGACTTCCAATAAAGCGAGTAGTTTCGTTCCATCTCTTAAATCATCAATGAGGTCTACTATATGCAAAGGTGGCACATGCTGGAAAAAAACAAAGAATGTCTTAAATTGTCTTATTTGGAACAACTCAATCACAGAAGAATACGCGAAAAGTTATTTGTCACAAAAAGAAGGCCTATTCTCATTCTTTTTCATGTCATGATAAAAATGAATTATCGTAAGAAAGAAAACGGATGAACTTAAATTGATTCGACGATTCGCGTTTCGTTTGGATAAAGGAAAAGAAAAAAATTCAGAACCGTTTAACATGAAGGAAGGTGACATCAATTCGAATCAAATCAAATCAGTCGCATGCATGGCATGACTTTGACTTTATGCCTAACATGGAAAAAAAACAAAGGAAGTTTGATCAAATATACTTAGATATGTAGGTAATGAGAGAGAGAAAGGTATAATAAAAGGTAACTTCCGAAGGTCACGCTATCCACATTACATTTACATTTTAGTATATCTTTCCCTTTTGTTCTTCAAATAAAAGCCTAAAGCTTTCTCCAGTCATCAGTCTCAATTT
>JAQIWU010003157.1:0-10192 GCA_034696445.1 Isotomiella minor
ATTCCAACTCCTTCATGACACGCAGTACGACTTCCTCCCGAAATGGGGGTCCTACGATTTGTACTCCGATTGGCATCCCGGTGGATTCCTTTGCAGCCTTTTGAAAAGTTTACAAATTATTTTATGTAGTCATTTTATAAGTAGTTATACCTTTTTGGCAATTTGCAAAAGAAAGTCGTCTTCAGTGGCATAGGACTCGATAGATTCTCCACTCTCATACCCGAATTTCACAACGCCCGCAGGGAAGTTGAGCAAATTCCAAATCATGGTGTAAATGCAAGCGGCTACAAATAGTATTTTAGTCATTTTAGAATTTAGATCATGGAAGTATACAGGGAAATTGGCGTACGTTGGAGCCTGCCTGCAGCTTTGATTGGCAAGGCTGGAAAAGGGAAAACAGGGCATAGCAGCAAGTCCAAATTAAGCCGACCCCATTTTTCTGCAATTTCGTTGGCCACTTGGCTTCTTTCTTCCATGCATTTCCACAACTCTCTAGACTTTACTGCTCCACCTAAAATAGTTTATGGGAGAATAGATTACAGACACTAATAAAAGAAAGGCTTTCGTTGTTGATACCTCGGAAGATGGTTGCGACCCTGGTAGAGTATAGTGGAAAGCAACGATAGCTCATCAATCGAGCCAAATACTTTCGTAACCTGAAATAAAAAAAATGCATTGCAAATGACTGAAGGGTTTGATTGATGGGATTAAATTGACCAGGTACCAAGCGGGTATTCTACACGTAATGTAATGGAACATTGCAGATTGTGCGATGGGTTCATCCTTCCAAGCCTGGAGAGAATAAAACCCGTCGTCCGCATAGCTCAAGTTGGCAAGCAATTCTGCAATGGCAAAACTATCTGGCAACTCAAATGGAACCAAGATGTGCCCTTCAGCTTCCAATGCAGCTTTGGCATCCAAAATGACTTTCTCTGTGTCCCCAAGGACAGGAAAGTATGGGAGGCTGGTGTAGTAGCCGATTCGCAATGGTTTGGCCGATGTAAATGTCTTGAATTGTGAAAGACAATGTCATTCAATAAAGTGTATAGAAAGAAAGTACCCACTTTTTCATCCCAGTGCACAGGAACTGTTAATTGATCGCATTTGATCTGCACGAATGGCATCGTCAATTCTTTGAACACCGTCGCAATCAAATCGGCACTTTTTGAAATTAGTCCCGGACCTCCATCAACTACAATTACGTATAAGTGTTGAGTGTCTTATCCAAACTGCACATTATCATCTTACTTCCCACGAGACCAGGCATTAAATTTTTAATTCCGTTTGGACTTAGCCGCATTTGCGTAGGTTTGAAACCTGCAACACCGCAAAAATGAGCTGGTATTCGGATAGAGCCACCCACGTCCGTTCCAACGCCAAATACAGAAGCTCCACTTGCCACAAGGGAACTTTCTCCGCCAGAAGAGCCTCCTGGTCCCAACGTCTTATTCAAAGGATTTTTTGTTTCGCCAAATATCGGGTTGCCACAACCAAAACTGTTTAGACAGGAAAGTGCTATCAATGAAAGAACGCTTTCACTCTGAATTTTACGAACCAAAACATGGTTTGAGGCACGTTTGTTTTACAAAATGGCACAGCTCCTGTTCAATAAAACATAAGATTCATTGAACATTCTGTCAGTGGCAATTCCTCAAATGCTTGCCTAAATCCATCAAAGCTTTTACAAGACTCGCATTCTCATTTTCTGGTTTGTGCAAATTCTTCCCGAATCCAAGCGTGGAATCCATGCCCTCTATACCGCAGTTGTCCTTAACGCTGATGGGCAGACCATGCAGGGGACCTTTTATGTCCTTCATTTCATCCAATTGAGCTGCCCATGTCTAAAAACGGTTAAGGTAATTTCATAGAGTCAGGCATTGTGATGAATGACTTACATGTGCTTGTGGAATAAACTCTGTAACGCTGTTGCACTCTTTGGTCTCCTTCACGGCCTGTTACAAACAATAAAACATTTTGCTCATTAATTGATAAGTGATCATGCCTTTTGCATCAGTTTCCCCTTTATTTCATTCTTTCCCTAGCAAGCGTACATGATTGCATGCACGTGTAGAGGAGAGAGAACCCTAATTCTCAAGAGAAAGCATATAGCTTTGTTAGATGTATCTAGACCTGAACAAGATCGATAATGTTACGCTCATATTCTCTCACTTATTCAATCCAGCATGGAAACAACAAGCATTCGCATTGGGTATGAGACGACGTGAGATAAGATTGAAGGTTGAGGAGAGAGAACTGATAAATTAATAATGAATATTTTTTGTGTACCTTTGCCATGAACGCATCTAAAACTTCAATTGCAGTCAAACGCCTTTTTCGGAGTTCCGTCAGTAATTGGTCAGGAGGAAGTTGTAAAATGTTCTCACTTTTAGGTTCCAGTTTGTACCGTTGTTCCAACTTTTGGAAGGCATGATCCCTCTCCTTTTGCTTCTTGTGTATCAATCTCCGAACTTTTATTTTATCCTATTTAATTGAAACGAATAAGAAAGTTGATACGTTGTTGATAATGATTTACTTACATGCAACACGCACAAAACGTGCTGATAAATGAACCACGTTATGTAGAGTGCGATGGAAAGGGAGATCCAAGGGAGGACGTAGATTTTAAAGTCGTCGGTGAAAGTGATCATTTTGTAAATGTTTTACTACAATTACGTAATAATATGGCTAAGAGGATGAGTTAGTAAAAACACTCACCAAGCCGAGTAAAAGCCAAATGAAGTAGATTGGGGAAAGCTGGTGAGTTATATTATACCCTCTGCCCTAGAATGGACGTGCCTGAGTTTCCCCTTCCTTTCTTCTTTACGCAGGTATGAATGCAGCTTTTATGCTCCGAGAAATTGCACGAGAAAAAACGCTCAGAATGAAATTGTTTATTTTATTCACCTAAATGAGTTTGAACAAGTCTTTCAACTTCTCGAAAAGAATTTGCATGACGCGTCTTCAATACGCCAATTGTATCTCCTTTACCGTATTGAATTCGGGTCCATTGGCGTAGTCGTTTTACCCACTTTTTAGTCAGAAGCAATAATCCTTGTTGATTAATCGTACTATCATCGTCTTGCAATTTGAAGCAGGACTTTAAGGACGCAATGCTGAGGACCACACCGGCGGAATGGAATTGCACAAAAGCTTTGCAGACTTGATGAGCCTCTTCGAATGTTGAAAGGGTTTTCTCATACTCTCCACTTTCAAGCAGTACCAATCCCAATTGCATTAAAGGTTGAAAGACAAACGGATTCTCACACAAATTAGCCCTCATTGTCTTGAGCTCATTAATGACCTCACAGAAATATTCCGGATCTGGTGATTCCTTTCCGCCGTTGATGGCAAGTACTTTGACTTTAAATTCCTCCAAAAGATTATCCCTTTTCAAAATGACACCATTGTCTTCATGCTTTTCAATGCTGCATAATCTGCATCCACAGAGAAAGTCATGCTTCAAGAAAAGTTCCTTTCGAACGTAGGAGGGCTGGTCAGGATCAATATAGCTGCGGAGAAAGTTTCATTTCAATAAATGTCTTTAGCCTATTTACCTTTCTACTGACCTTATCAAGATCTCCTCTCCAATTTCAATGTGCTTTGCTGCTCTTACTGTCAGAAAGTCTTTGATGATGGCCCAGTGGGAGTTTAGCTTGGAACAATCGTGATTAATGAAGGAGGGTAGATGCCACAGACCGAAAGGACCTGTGCCACTTTCACCATCCGACGTCCCTTGGAATCCGTTTACCAACAAGATGCCTTCTATCCTTTGCATGCTTATCGTTTCTGGAAGCTTTGTTGACAAGACTTCTGAACTGATAAATCCCAATCTGGGTCCGGCATGAAGGCTGAATAGAATTTCTCGGAATGCCCCATCAGCCGTAGCTCTTTGCGACAAAGTCTCCTTGAGGTGCCTAAACTTTTTCACTTTATTGAGAAATGGTGATGACAGTGATGAGGAAGGGTCTGAGAAGATAATGGCTAAGGCAGGTTGTGATAAGATGATGTCTCCAGGTTCAAAGACCTGCTGGGCAAACAAACCCCTTCCTTTGCCCTCAATCATGGACACAGAAAGACCTCCTTCCCTTGTCTCCATATTTATGGAAGGTGATTGTGCCTTTGTCGAGTTTTGGAAAAATGGTCTGATTGACTAAGCCAATGGATATGCAAAAATGTGGTCTCGCATAATTGAGCATGCCGTTATAGAAAAATGAAAGATGGGTAAGACGCCTATCCAAGTATGACCTATAAATAGAACGCTCATCACTTTTCATTTTGCAACCAAACTATGACCTATATATGTATACCATGTAATGTCGACGGTGTGTACATCAATAGTGAAAGGCGCAAGCAACTGGACGTTGAAAGATTAACAATGCTCAATTTATTCAGCAACAATATTATTGTAAACAAACATATACAATATTTCTCCACAAAACGGGCAAACAAGAGCCACGCAAATAATTACTTGAATTTTGGGTGTTAAATACGTTTAACGTTTTCATGTGCCAATTTTAACATAGGATTACTAAACTGTAACTGCATTAGATTTGATGACTAATTAATCGAAACACAGGTACAGGTAATGAATGAAGTGGACTAGCTTTGACTTAAAAAAGTGGAACATTTTCTTGTGCAAAAATGTTTGGAATAGCTGGCAATGACTTGGGATCGAACACCTTTCTGTCGATGAGAAGCTTGAATCCTCCAGGCGTTTCCGCTTCCATTGGTGAAATGCCGGCAAGGTGTAGAAGGCGGTTTCTGACCAAGCGAGTTGGCTTTGAGTTGTCGTTGTCGATTTGGAGGACTTCGATATTTGAATTCATAACTGCGATCTTCATCAAATCCACACTTTTGCCTGAATGTCCGTATCCTGCTGACCAGAAGGTTTGCAAACGAGGAAGCCCTTTGATCATAGTTGAGTATTTCGATTCGGGAAGATAACCTTCAATCCGGATTTTCGTAATTGACGGAGGAAGGTAATGGATGTTTTCAATTTTTGATGGCGTTCTAGCCCTAGGAGTAAACCACGCCCAGTCTTGATTGTCGATATCAATATCCAGGTACTCCAATTTGTTGCAGTTCTGGAGCATGGAGCAATCAAATGGAGTATCACTGAGGTGCATGGCGTTGTTTCCTACCCTAAGGGTTTTCAAGGCGTAGGAGCAAGTGTCTATGAAACGTGCTAGTTGCATCGAGTCGAAGTCAATGAAAGACAAGCTTGCAAATTGCAAAGACTTTTGAGCAGACAGAAAGCAGATCTCTGCAAGTAAACAGACGTTCACAGTTAGTGAGAGCTTTTTTATATGTCATCCAGCAAAATAAAGACTTACCTAAATCGGCAAGGGACAAGCCGACAGGATACAAAGTCGTCGCACCAGTAGCCGTTGTTCGTAAGTTGACACATTCCAGTTGAACTTTTGTGAGTTTTTGCATAATTGATTCAACTCTTGGGGCCCATTTTTGTTGATTGATGGAGAGAATGGAGTCCCCGTAACGTCTCAAGGAGGTGATTTGCAAAATTTTCAGTGTTTCGTGGTGCCTTGCTACAAATTCATACACAGACAGCAACAGATCTATCGGCTTTCCACAAGCTTTGTTGTCGAAAATGAAGGTTTTCAGGAAAGAAAACTTATTCTTCAAGAATTGTCGATAAGGAGTCACGGAGGTTCGATCGTGAATCAGCATGTCGCTGTCAAAGTCTCCCAAACAGATCTGGAAACAAAGATACACAGTGTTACATACACAGTTATTTCCAAATTAACCAGTCATGTCTGTGTTGATTACCTCAATGCAAGTGAGACTTTCAAATTGATCCTTAATCTGCATAGCTCCTGGATGTTGAATGCCCCTCAACGCCATTGGACCAAAAGAGAGTCTTTGGATCTCCGGATGCAGCCTCAAAATCCCAAGTAGATTCTGCTCCGACGTCGATTGTCCCAGGTTGCAAAAGTTCGGACCGTGATGACGAATTGTGGAAACTTCATCCATGGGCGTATCTTCACAATCCCTACAGAGTGGCAGCCTTCGAAAGTAGAGATGCCTCACTTTATTCAAAAGTCCAGATCGAGTTTGAGACATGGAACTCGGTTTCTTCATCAGCCCTTCCACCATCAGTGTGTCAATCTCCCGATCATTATCCATTGCCAGAAAGATGTCCAAGGAGTCATCGCAGAGACGGAAAGTGACTTTGGTAGTCCCGTCCACAACCTTCTTGAAATATCCACAGACCTCCCGAGCACTCATCCTGGACTTGAAGTCCAAGTTATTGAGTATCATCTCAGCCATCTAAAAAAGATAAGGCCACCAACAACTAAAAATGGCTGCTGATGCTTTTTTGGACTTACCTCAATGGGCAACTTTTCAAAGTAGTTGATGTTGACCCTTCCTCCTTGATCCACCTCCACGTCCACGACCTTGTGGTCGGTCATGACCACGGTCTCGGCCTTATCCATCTCCATACTATTTTCTTCTTGTGGGCGAAAGAAGAAAGCGACACTAATTAATACACTAATAATACTGAGCACTACTACCAATTTTTTCAAATACTAGAAAAAAATACAATAATTTTTCGAAACAGCTAAGAAAGGGAAATAATAATTATTCCTTCTTGACTCGAAGGAGGCAGATGGAAGAGTGGCAGGCAAGGAGACTTTGTCGGCTCCTTCATCTCTCTTTGGACAAAGGAAAGACAAAGAAAGAGAGATAGTGCGTGGCGTCGGGACGGCGGTGGTTTGGGTCAATGCACTCATCTTTTTTGTTCATATCCATCATGAAACGATCTGATTAGAAATGAGAAGACGATTTCACTCTGGTTTTCTTTCCTTCACTTTGCATATCATCATCATGCTAATTCTCTTTGTGTTCACAACACCAACAATGATGATGATAAGGTCGAACGACTCGGGGTATGGTGAGATTAGCTGTTTGAAATGTTGTGAATGATAAGATGTGTGATTGTTGAGGCATAAAAATTGGTTTCGAGAATGAGAACAAAAGGTTAAAAAAAGAAGGGATTAGTCGTTATCGTTGTTTATCTTGACGAGTTTAGCCATCTCTAAAGCTATTTCCAAGATAGGGCCACCAGAAAGGCTTGCTTTTTTATCACCTTTGCCTGTCCTTGGAATATATCAGCTTTCTGTGTATCACAAAATGTACCAAAGCTTTTGGCCATTGCTGGAACTGCGTGCAGGTCAATATGGCGTTGTTGTCGTGTAAAAACATAATTATTGCCTTCGCCGTCCTCACCTATCTTGTGGGTGAAGGGGTGGAGGCAAGGAAGAAGGCTGCTGATCCGTACCAAGAGGAGGATGACTTTCTCTACGGTCAATTTCCCGACAACTTCCGTTGGGGTTTTGCCACAGCATCGTATCAAATTGAGGGAGGATGGTACAATGACGGTCAGTAGTTTTGTATAAAACTCATAAAATTCGAATATATTTTGAGATGTTATCCATCATCATAGGCAAAGGTGAAAATATTTGGGATTGGTTCACCCATAAAATCCCAAGTCCAATATCGGTAATGAATGGCAATTAAACAAAAAATATGATATATGATAAGGGAATTTATTTAAGGATGGGAGTACTGGAGACGTTGCATGTGACTCTTATCACAAGTACGAGAGGGATGTTGAGATGTTGGAGAACATTGGGGTAAGGGACTCAGACTCATAGCTTTGAAAGGGGTACCTTGAGACCTGTGTCCTTAATTAATTTGTTGTTTAGGCTAACTACTACAGATTCTCTCTGTCTTGGTCCCGCATTCTTCCACGAGGGACAAACGAGGTGGTCAACGAAGCTGGGATTGCATACTACAACAGGTTGATCAACCGCCTCATTTCTCGGAACATCGAGCCCATGATTACTTTGGTATGGTTCGATAGATGATTTAGTTACTTATTATTACTCCCTGCCTAATACTCGACTTATCATTTACAGTACCATTGGTAAGGAGTACAATAATCAGACAGTGATGCAAAGAGGTTCCAAATGTCTTATTCTAGGGATCTACCGCAACCACTCCAAGACATCGGCGGATGGCCCAATGACGAGTTGGTCCAGCATTTTGAAAACTTTGCTCGACTCGCATATCAAAGGTTTGAAACTTAACTTTTTTGTGCCACAATTGTACACATTTCTGATCTTGTAAAATGAATCTCTAAAGGTTTGGGGATAGAGTTAAGTTGTGGCTAACTTTTAACGAGGCATTCGTGACATGCATGCATGGCTATGGCTATGGCGTCCATGCTCCAGGAATTAAGTGAGTTGTACCTTGAATTTTTTGGTTCATTATATTTGGAAACGGGTAATTGGAACATAGGGACGAAGCAACCTCCCCTTACAATTGTGCCCATACAATTCTGAAGAGTCATGCCAGGGCTTACAGAATTTACCATGAGGAATTTGCAAGCTTCCAAAGGGGACGGGTCGGGATCACAATTGACTCTGGCTGGTATGAGCCATTGGATCCCGAAAATCCACAAGATGTGGAAGCTGCAAAGAGAGCCGTATACTTCAAGGTAACACAGTGCACTTTTTTTTAGTTTGAAGGAATTCAATTCAAGTCACATAAATTATCTTATTTGTATGCAGCACGGGTGGTATGCATGGCCAGGTTGGTGGCATAGTAGAATTTTGATTAAGATTGGTTGACAAAAAATGATTTATATTCCGCTTGACACACTCCAGTGTTTTTCGGGGCATATCCGGACGTGATGAGGGAATTTGTAGATAGGAAAAGCAAAGAAGAAGGGTTGAACTCCAGTAGGCTTCCACAATTTGACCTCCATTGGGCTGCACAAGTCAGAGGTAGGATAGAACTACGTGCACTTCATTGCAAAAGCTAATAGATTTTAAAAATTCTTACAGGTTCTTGGGACTTTTTAGGTAAAAATGAAAATTACAATTTCGTGTAAGATAAATTTTCTGCACCGGAAACATTTGTTAGGTTTGAACCATTACACCACTGAATTATCAAAATACAAAGTGGGTGAATATCCGGGATGGAGTCAGGACCAAGACATGGAAGCAAGCCAAAGTCCAGATTGGCCAGCATCCGGAAGCAAGTGGTTGAAATCGGTTCCGTGGGGTTTCAGGTGAAAACTCAAAATTCTAAACACAGGCAATACAAATATTAATAAAAATTCTATCAATTCTCAGAAAACTCCTCAACTGGATAAAGAAGAATTATGGAAACCCTGAGCTTTTGGTAACCGAAAACGGTTGGTCGGATGACCAAACTGTAGGTCTTGCAGACGAAGGGCGGGTCCAATACTATCGGAACTACACAAACAACATGCTGAAGGCTGTGCTGTTGGATGGCTGCGATGTCAGATCCTATACTGCATGGAGCTTGATGGTACCCTTTTGATATTCGGATAGTTAAAAGGTTCATGTGAAAATAAGATGTGTTCTTTCAGGATAATTTCGAGTGGGCTGAAGGATACTCGTAAGTGATTTCCACCGAATGTCTTCAGGCATTTGGAAATGATGGAAAAAAATGATTTCATAGAGAGCGGTTTGGAGTGCATTGGGTGAATTTCACAGACCCAGAAAGGCCAAGGATTCCCAAAGACTGCGTCATTCCTTCAAGAACTTTTTGCGAACAATGGCTACCCAGAACCATAAGTTCTATAATGCCCGGGGTAAATAAAGTTTTGTTACTGAAACCAACTTTGATTACTTCAACATAATAAACAGAGTTTATTGCAAATCAGTAATTACAAGTTTTCTAGTATTTTTAATGCTAAGATTGCTTCTGTTATTGTCACATTTATAATCACACAGTTTGACAGAGAATGGAAGACAGACGACATTGATTCTACCCACTGACATCTATACTTGTAGAAGAGTTTTTTTTTAGATTTTTTCAATCACTTTAATGAGGAAGCACTGGATCTACTTAGTTACTACACTATTCTCATATTACCCCAATCCAACGTTTTATGTTTCATATTCTCATCCCTATGTTTAATGTAATTTATGGAAGACTTCGTTACATTTATCGTATTGTTAACATGTTTGCATGAAATGTTAGTTCAGGATGACTAAAATGCATGCTAAGTTTGTCGTTTCAGTTAGTGCATTACAGAGTTTGAATACATTCAAGGGCCAGGGGGATAAAAAAAAAAAAGACAACCAAATTACTCAATAAGAAGGAATATTCTGGAGGAGGGGGTGTTGTGCGACAG
>JAQIWU010003158.1:0-10185 GCA_034696445.1 Isotomiella minor
ACCGGGAGACCGGTGACGCTCCTGCTTTGGGAGTCATAATGAGCGTCATGAGTCAATTCGGCCTGTATTTTGGGGACGGAGAATTGACCTTTTGTACGTTTTGTTGCTCTCAACTCCAACACCTAGTGAGTCTGAAGCAGGAAGCTGACAGGACGAGTCAGAGACTGGCTACCATGGTCGTAGGTCTTCACGCGCTGGTCGCCATGTCAACGCAACCCCCACAGAGTACTTTGCTTTGAGATTTGTGTGATCATTGTGTTATGATTTGTTTTTTCGATTTTTTGCATTAAGGGACGTTTTGGCTGAGGAGAAGCAGGAAGAGAGGGAAGCCCCTGACAATACTTCTGAGGGTACGACTTACTCTTTCGACTTGGACGACGTCGAGGACATCGACATTAAGGAAGAAGTGGAGGTGGGTGACGGAGGACATGGTTCAGAAGTAGATGAGGACACACGCGTTTTCCTGGACCCTGATCGGTTTAGAGAAGCAACAATGACTTCTTCTGACAAATTCATTGTCTCGCCATCGCGCGTCGACCCGTCAGTTCAAAAGATAATGAACCGAAACAGACGAGGAGGGTACGATTGGCGTCTTCCACTTAATTTAGTCTGAAATGTTAGGCATTAACTGTAGAATGTTTTTGTTCCTTCAGGTTACGCTGTGACGGTTGTGGGAAGACATTTTCATCAAGGGATACTCTTAAAAGGCACCAAATCGTTCACACTGGAAAGCGACCCCATTCTTGTCCTCAGTGTCCCTATCGTTTTGCCAGAAAGGACACTCTAGATCGACATGCCGAAACTCACCGTCCTCCTGACCAGAGAAGCATGCCTTTCCCATGCCCTCGTTGTCCCCGACGGTTTCAGGACAAATACCATCTCAAAATGCACCTAAACATTCACAGGGCACGAGCATATGAAAAGACCTGGCAGTGCACTTTGTGTTCGAGCACCTTCGGTGCTAAGGCAAGCTTAACGAGCCATGTGACTGCGTCCCATCAAAACGTGGATCGAGAGGAAAGGGCCACTCCCGCATCCTGCAGCTCGACATTCGGGGATACCTCAAGTCTTCAGAGCCTCCAGAAGGGTGTGCGTGGGACTAATTTAAATGAAGGTGTTCCTCCTGACATTTGATTGTTAAGAGTAGAATTACCCAATCCCCCACATCTGTAGTGTCGTTTTGAAGTCGTTTCCTTAATTGCTTAAATGTCAAATAAATTTTCACCACAAGTGACCAGTGTCTTTTAATTAATTTTTTGAAGAAAGAAAATGCGTCCTGTGCGGGAAAGCATTTAAAACAAAAACGGGTCTCTGAACAGCTTGATGTTGTCTAGACAACATCAAGCTGTTCATGACGTAGACCGACCCTTTCCTTTACATGTACCCAGTGTCCCAAGGCATTTGCAAGGGAACAGGATGGCAAGAGACACCAAAGTGTTCACACGGGAGAACGACCTCACTCCTACCGTCAATGCCCCAGACGTTTTGCCAGAAAGAGCAATTTAAATCGACATGTCAAGCCCCACCGTGGTGAAATCCAAAAGAGAGCCCTGTCGTTTCCATGTTCTCGCTGTCCCCGTCGATTTCGTGACAATGACAAGCTAAGGAGGCACCTAAAGTCGCACAGTCGAGCACGAGTCAAAGGAAGGTTGGGTCGACTCAAAGGAGTAAAAAGCCCGAAGTTCGAGGAAAGCTTCAATCTTCCAGGAAGAGTAGTCAAAGCAGAAAAGCTGGAAGTTGATAATCCTCGTCACATTTGAGTTTGTAGATAAGCAATGTTAATGTCCTCAATTATTAAATTCAATAATTATTGGATTTTAAGTATGTTTACGTCGTATTTGGTCATAATGTATAACTCATTGGGTCATAATGTTATCTCGTCGTCAAAGCCTCATCATTAATTCATTTTCTCTCACTGCCCCATGGTGTTCATATCCCGCACGGTTCAAAGTTGCAGTCAGCCCTTCCATCATTTCTTTTGTCTTCCCAAAGTTCAGTTCAGTCAGTCTTTCACTTCTTTTAATTAACATTTATTTGTTTTATATTTTATTTATTTAGTGTTTAATTTTGAGCCGTTTTCAACGCCATTCACCTTGCTCAATAGGTAAGAAACCTATCTCTCACTGATCCATCAATTTTGTTTCCCAATAATTAATTGCCTTTCGAATATTTCAGAGGGAAGCATAATCGTCGTCTCCCTCTTGGAAATAAATTGGTTTGGTTGTCAGAATGGAAACTTCTAGTGAAGCTTTTCAACGCAGGAAGAGGATGATGGTTCAGGCCATTTTGTCGCCCCCCAGAGTCTTCCCCTTATCATCCTTGGACCGTGGTGATGGAACTTACCAAGGGCCCAAGGACTATGGGATTGGTTGTCGAGACAAGAAAAATGTGGAATGTTATCTGTGTCATGGTCGGGAGACAAGTGACGCTCCCACTTCGTCATCTTCCGATTTGGGAGTTATAAGGCGCGTCATGAGTCAATTCGGTCTGTCATTTGGAAACGAAGAATTGACCTTTTGTACTTTTTGTTGCTCTCAACTGCAAAACCTTCTGAGTCTGAAGCAGTAAGTTGACAGGACGACTCAGAGACTGTCGACTATGGCCGTAGGCCTTCACGCTCTCGTCTCCATGTCAACGCCACCCCCACAAGGTGCTTTGCTTTGTGATTTGCAACTGAGATATGTGCTGTTGTTGTGATCCTTCTGTTATGATTTGTTATTTTAATTTTTGCAGAAGGGGACGTTTTGGCTAGGGAAAACGAAGCCGTGGACAATACTCTTGACGGTACGACTTACTTTGTCGACTTCGACGCCGTGGACATCGACATTAAGGAAGAAGCGAAGGTGGGTGACGGAGGACGTCGACAAAGCTCAGAAGAAGATGAAGACACACCGGCTTCCCTGAACCCTGATCGTTTTACAGATGAAGCAACAACTACCCCGTCCTATAATGTCATCGCCGAGTCATGTCAATTCGTCCCGTCGTCACGTTTAGTTCAAAAGACGATGAAGCGGATCAGGGGACGGTACGTTTCGTCTTGTAACCCATCAATCTGAGTTAGAAATTTTAACGTTGCAATTTTTTGATACTTTCAGGGTTTCATGTGACTTGTGTGACAAGACTTTTACAAATAAACTCACCCTTAAACAACACCAAACAGTTCACACGGGACAACGATCCCATCCTTGTCCTCAGTGTCCCTATCGTTCCACCACAAAGCGTAATTTGGATCGACATACCGAAACTCACCGTCCTCCTGAACAGAGAAGCATGCCTTTCCAATGTTCTCGTTGTCGCCGACGTTTTCCGGAAAACTACAAACTCCAAACGCACTTGAAAGTACACAGGGTACCAGCAAACAAAAGGACCTGGCAGTGCGCTTTGTGTTGCAGAACTTTTGGGAGTAAGGCTATCTTAAATAATCATGTGACTGTGTCCCATCAGTACGTTGGTGGAGAGGAAAGGGCCACTCCGACTCCCCCATGCAACAGCTCAACGTTCGGGGATAACCCCAGCCTCCAGGGGGTGTGCGTGGGACTAATTTAAATGAAGGTATTCCTCCTGACGTTTGATTATTAAGCATAGACCACACCTGTATTGGCGTTGTGATGTAATATAAATACATTTCTTTAATTGCTTATACAAAAGTTATATAAGGACTCGAAAGTTATTTGAACGCAACATCAGAGCTCTTCATTCATTCCTTCTTGCCACATTCCAATTCCTGAGCATCCTTGCCGACATGAGTTCATTTGAGAGATAAAAGTGATAAGATAGTGGGACAAATGATTGGCCATTTCCGCGTGTGAGAGCCTAAAAATCCTTAGCTCTAACGATGCATAACTTCGCTCCATTTAGGAAATGCAGAGATGGATTTATTAAAGCTTTCATTTAATTTGCAGACATTTCATTTCAGACAACGGTTGCCCCGTTTTAACAGACTCAACCTGTTTAATCATCCACTCCAACTGTGCTTGTCCATCAGTCTCAGGGATTCCCAGGTCGGAAGTTGACAGAATGAAGAGAAGTATGTCTGCGAGTAGGAATCCATGTAAACTCATTTTCCCATCGTTTCCTCCCACAGCTTTGATCAACCCCTCAACTTCTGCAAAGGAAAGCTCACGACCTTCAGAAAATGCGTCTTTGACTTCGAATGGGTCGAGGAAGCCGCTCTTGTCTTTGTCCACTCTGACGAAAGCATCCACTGTCCGCTTCACCCCTGCCAATATATTTTCGTACGGTAGGAATGAAATCCTCTCCGAGGAATCTCCTTCTCCACTTTCGAAAACTGTCAATTTTATCTGAAAGGTAAATGCGTAGTTAAAAACTACTGAGTGCGATTCAATTCTCATCTTCTTACCAACATACGACATATCAACTTATCCCACACAATTGCTTTTCCAACAACTTCATTTTTTCCAAGCAAGTCCTTCAACTCGTACCACCCAATCTTGCCATCCTTGTCAGCTATTTCGTCAAAAGCAGCCTTCACGTCGGGGTCTGATATTTCCTCAGGTTTGATCACATTTTCATCAGGAGATCCATCCCCTGTCACATCATCGTTACTTGTTTTGCTTGCTCCTGAATCTACTGGTGTCGGGGTAATTGCGACAGGTTTAGGTTTCTCCACAGGTTTGGGTTTATCTTCTTCGTCATCACTTACATCCCTAAAAACATAGGTACATCTAAACGCATGAAGAACAGTCACCATTTTAAATACAGCAAACCTGTAGCGAAGGACATTTGCTGTAAATTGTCCTTGCATGTTGGGAAACACCTTGTAGCATCCTGCAACAATCACGGTTCCTCCAATCCAGGACACCCCAATCCCAAGTTCCGTCGAGGCTTTCCACACCATGGCGGTAAAATGGCCCGTGCCCATGCTAAATCCTGGACTGTTGTAGTTGTACAGCTTCACTTCATTGTACCACGCTATAACAGCTTCCCGAACGGCACATTTGTAGCCGTAATCATCGTAGCTTTTAGGCCACTCGTATTTCAAGTACGCCTATAATGGTATTTCAGTTAGTGGCATATCTTTCCGTTCTATACATTTGTGACATTCTATTTTGTTCAATTACATCTGCTTGTGGCCCACCCCAGAGATTTTCCCCATAGCCCAACCCACTTGAATGGATTAGCATGCCTCCATTCCGTACAAGTTTACGACAATAGTTGTCCCCAGAGTCGTTCATCTACAAAGTATAGATACAAAAGGTATAGGCAATAGTCTTATTTCTGTAAAAATGGAGATATGTACCCATTGAGCCAATTTCAGTGGAGGAGCTCCATGCCTCTTCCTGTACCAATTGTGAAGATATAGTCCATACTCATGGTAATCTGAAGAACGATAATATGTAAAATATAGTTGCATGCAAGGTGCACATAATTTATTGTATTACCCCCTTTGAACTGCGACGGTTTAATTGGTGGTGTCTCAGAAGACATTGGAGATGTTAGCATTAATGTATAATGATTATGTGGTCTCACTTAAAACAAGTCGTCAAGTGAGTTGGCACATTGACTATGAGCGTGGAATTTATGCCTTATCATATCAGCATTCACCACTATCCGAACGTGATAACATTGAATTACCCAAACCTAATTATGCAGTAAGTTGTTAAGCCTGTTATACGTTATTACGGGTTTACTACCAAAGCGTTTTAGGTAATCACACATATTCAACGCTTACATCATAGCTGGGATGTCTTAGGTCGCCCCAGATTATATGATATTGAAATTATGCAATGCAAACGTTTGTGCTGCAAGGTTTAATTTATTTTTAATGCCAATTAAAAATAGTGGATAGACAAAAGACAGAAATATATGTTCCTAGAAGGTTCCGTTAATCATTGGGGTTGTTAGTTCGGTGAGGGCAGGAAAAATGTCGCGTTTAGAAGATGATCCAGGCGTTGTGCTCCTCAGCAGCCTCAACAAGTTCAACGTGGCCACCTTGGAAAAGTGGTTGTTGGACGATGGAAGGAGACTGGACGAGCTCAGCGTTTCCACCTTGGAAAAGTGGTTGTTGGACGAGGGATGGGGATTGGACAAGCTCAGCGTTTCCACCTTGGAAAAGGGGTTGTTGGACGATGGAAGGAGACTGGATCAGCTCGATATTTCCACCTTCGAAGATTGGGGTTTGGACAAGTTCAAGGGTGGGTTCTTCTTGTTCAATGACTGGCAAAACAACGGCAATGGGTTGTTGGCAAGATGGGTCAACGACGGGGAGGATTGAGATGACTGTCTCTTCCTCAACCTCGACAATTGGAAGGATTGAGATGACTGCCTCTTCCTCAACCTCGACAATTGGAAGGATGGAAATAATACCGCCATCTTTGAGTGGGAGTTTGTCGGTCTTGTCACCACCCACGACTGGGAGGATGGAGAAGGTTGGCTCCTCTTGTTCAACAATGGGGTGGAAAATTGGGAGGGCAACAACAACTTCAGCTTCCTCTTGTTCAACAATTGGGACTGGCATGACGGATGGGTGTTGGATCAGGTCAATGTTGCCGCCTCCAAAGATGGGTTGGGCCTCAAGAGTTGGCTCGGAGATGACTGGTAAGATGGATGGGTGTTGGATAATCCCAGCATTTCCACCTTCGAAAAGAGGCTTGGATTCGAGGGTAGGTTCGGAAATCACGGGGAAGATGGATGGGTGTTGGATAATGCCAACGTTTCCGCCTTCGAAAAGAGGCTTGGACTCCAGGGATGGTTGAGAGATGACTGGCATGATGACGACGATTTCCTCTTGCTCAATTGCGGGTTGTGGGATGACGATTGGGTGAGCAATGACAACCTCCTCTTGTTCAACAACGGGCATGACTGCTGGGTGTTGGATCAACTCAACGTTGCCGCCTCCAAAGATGGGTTGGGCCTCAAGAGTTGGCTCGGAGATGACTGGGAAGATGGAAGGGTGTTGGATCAGGTCAACGTTGCCGCCTCCAAAGATGGGTTGGGCCTCAAGAGTTGGCTCGGAGATGACTGGGAAAATGGATGGGTGTTGAATGATGCCAACGTTTCCACCTTCAAAGAGGGGCTTGGATTCGAGGGTTGGCTCGGAGATGACCGGGAAGATGGAAATGGTCTCCTCTTCAAGTTCAATGATTGGAAGCTTGTTCGTGGGTTTCTCAACGAGTTCAACATGGCCGCCTTCGAAGAGGGGCTTGGATTCCAGGGTAGGCTCAGAGATGACTGGGAAGATGGATGGATGTTGGATCAGGTCAACGTTGCCGCCTCCAAAGATGGGTTGGGCCTCAAGAGTTGGCTCAGAGATGACTGGGAAGATGGATGGGTGTTGAATGATGCCAACATTTCCACCTTCAAAGAGGGGCTTGGATTCGAGAGATGGTTGAGAGATGACTGGCATGATGACGACGATTTCCTCTTGCTCAATCGCGGGTTGTGGAATGACGATTGGGTGGGCAATGACGACCTCTTCTTGTTCAACAATTGGCACTGGCATGACGGATGGATGTTGGATCAGGTCAACGTTGCCGCCTCCAAAGATGGGTTGGGCCTCGAGGGTTGGCTCAGAGATGACTGGGAAGATGGAAGGGTGTTGGATCAGGTCAACGTTGCCACCTCCGAAAAGAGGCTTAGATTCGAGAGTTGGCTCAGAGATGACTGGGAAGATGACAATTTCTTCTTGCTCAACAATGGGCATGATTGCGACAATGGTCTCCTCAACCACTGGGGCGGAGCCACCACATCCTGCTGCCTCCTTCAGAAGAAAAAATATAAAATTTTAGTTCTTTTCTAAATTTTCAAAGAAATTGTGTACCTCCTCTTCAACAATTGGAAGGACTTGTGGATGGGAGATAAGTTCAGCATTTCCAGCTTCGAAAAGTGGCTTCTGGACGAGGGAAGGATGTTGAACAAGTTCAACGCTTCCACCTCCGAAAAGTGGTTGTTGGACAAGGGAAGGGGACTGGACAATCTCGGCGTTGCCTGCTTCGAAAAGTGGTTTCGCATGAAGGCTTGGGGACTGGACCAGTTCCACGTGGGATCCCTGGAAGAGTGGCTGTTGAACGAGGGAAGGTTCGTTCACAGGCATGATGGAAAGAATAGGCCCTCCTGAAACCCCAAGGGCCAGGAGAAGGCTAAGTGCTGCCACGGCGGTCCTCATTGTTGACTGACCACGAAGGATATTAGAACTTTCGAATGCTGGGAGAAGCTGTCTTGTCTGTGAGAGAAGACCAACGCTGATGACTTAATGATTTGATGAGCATTCGGCTTTGGTTTTATACCCTTGGGCATTATCTCGATGACGCGGTTGAACAAAGTGCCCGCCTATGAATTGAATTAAAGGATAATCCATTTACAACTTTACTACTCCACTCATGACGCAAAATGAGGATGACGGGAAAAATTCTTACTCATAAAATCGGCTTTTTGAAGTTTATATGCCACACGTACCTCAAACTTTTGGATGATCATGAGGAAACTTTATGTTTAAAAGAAAGGTGTAGGTGTTTTCCGTTCCGACAAAGTGCCGAAAAAGCTCAATTAATTAACCGACTGCGCGGCACCTTTAATTGGTGAGCTATTGTATCTAATATATGTCTCCTGATTGCCTGCGGTGCTCTTTTGGAGAATGATTAAAGTGATTAGACTTACGTTTATTACAGAAATGTACAACAAATTGCTGGGTGACACATGGATTCTCTAAGCGTTTGGATGACGCCTTTTCAAATGAGTCGCCAATTGTTGTTTTTGCCCAAATCGATCTCCACAAATGTGACAAACGAAACTCTTCCTCGCGTGGAACTTTTTCTTGAGCTCGTTATGTTTCCTCCTCGCAGCTTTCCTTCTTTCTTCATTGTCCCCGCAGAGGGTAGCTATCGAGTGTCTTCTCAGGGCGTCTGGGGCGCCAAACTCCTTCCCACACTTGGCACACTTGAAAGGTTTTTCCAGGGTGTGAGTGTACAAGTGTTTCTTAAGAGCAGAATTTACTGTGAAGATCTTTTCGCAAAAGTAGCACTGCAGCGATTGCTGTCCATTGTGCACGACTCTCTCATGATTGAATCTTTCCAAGTAAGAAGTAAGTTTTAGGCCACATTTGGAGCAAATGGCATGATCTTCCTTCGATTTATGTTTCCACTTTTTGTGATAGCGGAACTGAATTACGTTGGGAAAGACGGAACCACAAACCTCACACACGAACGGCCC
The DNA here is from genome assembly GCA_034696445.1 of Isotomiella minor. Taxonomy (NCBI): domain Eukaryota; kingdom Metazoa; phylum Arthropoda; class Collembola; order Entomobryomorpha; family Isotomidae; genus Isotomiella; species Isotomiella minor. The sequence continues at coordinate 9,169 of JAQIWU010003158.1, forward strand.
TTTGTGCCCACTGTGCGCTTGGGAGAGGTGGTTTACGAGCGAAGCTTTGACGCTGAAGGCGCGAGGACAATCTGGACACTGGTTGGATGCTAATGAGGGGTCGTTGGGGTCGGGATGGGAGTGGGCTTGGAACAAGGAGTCACTGACAAACCCTTCGTTGCAAATCGGACATTTCTTGAAACCCTTATGAGTCGTGGTTCCCTTCTTCTTCTGAAGAACCCCTTTGTGACTCCTGCGGAGATGCTCTTTAAGTTTACGTTTGGAGGGGAAGACTTTCTTGCAGGCGTCACATGGACTCAGTGTCCTAAATACAGATACGAAATGATTTTTATGTACAGAAATTGGAGTGTTAGCTTTTGTATTACCCATCTTTTGATTCCCCATGCACAGTCTGTAAATGGCTCAGATAGGCTTCCTTGTCTGCAAGTATAAGGCCTCCACAACCCTTTTTTCGACATATTTTAACTTTGGAAGAGTGAACTTGTTCTTTGTGGCGAAGCAATGAGCTTTTATGGAGTAGCTTTTCACATTGGTCACAGGATACCTTGGGTTCCTTTGCTGTTTTCTTTTTCTTCGTCGTTCTATTCACTTTTTCCTGTTTCCGTGTTCTCGTCGTTATGGGGACAATGTCGTTATCATCAGACTTGAATAAGTTGTCGTCATGGAGTGGATCGTCTACGTCAAGCTTGACCTCCTCCTCCTCCTCCTCCTCCTCAGGACACAAGGGGGAGGGGACAATCTCCAGAAGTTTCCAACCCTCCGCAAAACAATTACTGTCATCGTCCCCTCCTTCGTCTTCCTCCTTTGCCACAAAGATTGAAAAGTGTCCATCATCAGCATCAGCAGTGTCTAAAATCGTTCTTGGTTTGGGCTTCTGTGATGACGACGGCAACTCTTGTTTTCTTTTGTCTTTAACCTTCTTCGTCAGTCTGGACACAATGTCCTCCACTTGTCTTCTCAACCTGAGGATTTCCTTTAGGGAGGAGTAGCAGGGTAAACAGAGTCGAGTGTTATCGT
>JAQIWU010003159.1:0-10172 GCA_034696445.1 Isotomiella minor
AAACACAGTTGCAACATTTTTGTAGCTTTAATTGAATTCCTTTTGTTTTAAAGAATAAAATTAATTTTTAATTTGATTAGTTTCGCCATAATTTTCATTCTTCCTCGCCCCTTCTAATATTCTATGAAGAAAGTATCCTATCTTTGCAGCAGTACATTATTTATTTCCATTACAAAATTATCATCTAACTTTGTACATTTCATTATCCCTAATGTTATTCTAATTGTTCACAAAAATGTCCAGTTTTGAGACAGTATCATAATTACAGTTTAAATCGTTTTCTCAGTGGATCAATCTTCTTTTTAATTATGCTTAGCTCACGAAGGTGCAAACCCTGCCACTTCTTCCATATCAGTTCCGTTCGTCTTGCTTCTTCTGGGGGAAACTGTAATGTCGAATCGCATGTAAAACGAGTTAAAACCATTTGATTTATGTTTACCTCAATAGTGAACTTCCTCATGATCATGAACCTCGCCACCAAGTCCCTGTACATGATCTCCATTTCCATCAAAGTTGGTTGAATGGAACGAACGACAGACATGAATCTTTTCATTTCTTCAATGGAACGAGGAAGTAGGTGCAGTTCATAGTCAAACTGCATCACCTTTTTCTCAAAATCCTTGTTGATTTCTTTGGTACTGGTCAAAAGGTACTCTCCCAACACAAGGACCCACTCTCTGGCCAGTCTACTGATGGACAATTGAAGGGGTCGAACGTTCAGCCTGGACAAAAAACAACTCGTCTCACAAGTCCCCGACGAATGAACACTCGGACTTACCGAACACAGCCTTCAACACGATGAGGAGGAAGTTCGAGAACACGATCACGTATCCCTGTGTAGAAGGCCATCTTTTCGAGGTACGCTTTGAGGGGAGGATTTTTGGCAGCAAATGTCTCAATAGTTTTTTCTTTGTTGTAAATCCACAAGTTTTTGAATTCACGATACCTGCGTATTGTGTAATTATTAGAGCCTTATATACACGTTTCACAATTAATGACTGGTTTTACTTTTTCAGATAAATCCACAAGTTACGAAGAAGGGATTGGAGATTTTCTTGGATTTGAAGCAAAAGTTGAAGAATTCGAGGAAGACGGCCAATGTCCGTGTAGAAGCTGTAGATGAAGGAGTCTCCATCCATTTGCTTTATGGGAGTAACTTGAACACAAGATCCACGACGCCAGCGAATAAATCTTTTGGTCCTAAAAAAAGCCTAAAAGTTAATAACCAAAGTGCAAATAGCTTTTGGGAGCCTTTTTAATTACCCTTCAACGCAATCTCTTGCAGCTTTGGCGAGTAATTGAAAGACTTCGTGAGCTGTAGGGAGAATTCTGATCTCAGGGGCAGCTAAGACAGCCTCCACATCAAATAAAGCCTTTTCGTCGTTCATTCGCAATTCCAAGGCGTGTAAACTTCGAATTACAACCCTACAAAGTGGCGATTGTAATATATTAAGTCCATAGTATATGAAAAAATCTGGATCTCACTTGGACAAGTATATGAAAACACATTTCTCCCAATGACTGTAGTAAGTTCGGAATCGCTTATGTTTGCCAGTGGTTTTTCCGTAGGTTAAGTTTTCCAATTTGATGAAAAGAGGGGACAGGCCTCGGTAGAGTAGGAGCAGTCTATCCCAAGTCATTCGACGAGTTGTTTCCCAATATTTGAAAAAGTCCTATCGAAATGGATACAATAAATAAGACCATTGTTGAAATATGGCAGATTTTATGGCTCACCCAACAGTCCAAAACTGGTAACTCCACCTTTCCTCTTTTGTACGGGGGTTCCTGGAAAAGTCTGACCGTATTCATTTCCAAAATACGAGCCCTGAGGTCTTTTGACACATTATTGATTTGGGTGACCACCGTATCGAATCTTTGAATGACGAAAGAAAGCTGCGTAGCGTAGTCTGGTATTCCCAAAGCTGTCCATCTCAAATGCTGGAGGCCTTGGTTGAAATTTTTCTCCAAATCTCGGATGCAGCGTTCCATGAATTCATTCTGCGTATATTTACAAAATGTGTCTAAGCATGACAGGACAAAGAGAGGTGGTTTTTACCTCGTGGGACCGCAGGCGTCGCCTTGTGGCGTAGTAGATGTTGAGTACTTGTTGCAGCATCCTTGCATTGTGAAGGAGCGTCTCTCTCAATAAAGCAATATTTCTTACTTTTTCATTAATCTTGTATCCCATTTGCTCCAAATGCACAGCTTCTTGAATCATCTCAGTCATTTCTGGGGGCAGGTTTAGCTTGATGACAACTTTGCCCCTGTTTTGCGATGGCTCCGGCCCAACTGTACAAATGAAACGAGTAATGTGATCAATGTGTTCCTAGGAAAAAAAGTCAAGATTACATACGTTCGATTGTGGCAGATTCTTTCTTGAAGATGGGGGCCTTAAGACAAGTGCTTATGGTATGAGAAGATACTTCACACCAATGACGATACCACCAATCTTCATAAGCTTTCATTTCGCGAGCAAGGAGCAAGTACTCGTTGCATGCCTAAAAATCAGATAAAAGTTTGTACCACAGACACTTCCTTGGTCATTCATGAATGACTCTGAGTTCCACAGCGTAGTACCATTTGTCCCATGTCTCTTTTAACAACGTCTTGTTGGCTTCGAAATTCTATAATTGACCTCTTTATGCAGTAGAACAAAGCTCGCACCCACCAAATTCTTCCGGCCACGGGAGGGTGGTATCTACCGATGGGTGGATTGGTTTTGTTTTCCTAAAAATTCCGATCAATTAGCAACCTTCCACCTAAACAAAACTGTGGTTTCACCATGTAAAACTTTTTGACATGGTGAAGCTCATTGACGTAAATTTTCAGGGTCTCATCAAATTTCTTCATTAGCTTTTCCCGAATCTCTCCTCGGGTCTCAATGTGCTTGAACTTCATCAGCATGTCAAAGGCAGCGTCTGCTGACCTAAAAAAGTTAGTAGTTATCATTCAGAAGAGTCAATTGATTAATTATTTGTGTTCTTACTTTGTGACAAAAGCACTGTCAATCAAACTATTAGCCTCTGCTTCAAGTATCAGAACGTCTTTCTTCAACTGGTCCAACATGGCAGTCCACAAGCTCTTATTGGAGACGAGGAAGGGGTCAAATTGAATTTCCATAAAGGGTTTGACAAGCAAAAAAGTCTTTTTTAAAGCATCTTCAATCTTCTTGGGATCACCAACGACAGCTTTGATTTCAGGACCAAAGAAGTTTTGGAATTCCATTAGAAGGGATGCCATGTCACTCAAATTTTCAGAAATGGAAATCACGTAGTCCGTCTTTGCAAACAACTTCTCTTCATCAAAGTCCCAAGGGGCTCCTTTGTCAGACTTTTAAATAAAAGTTATTCGCGTTCAAGAATAGTGAATTAATCAGCAAAATAGAAATACAACCTCTAAAATCCTTTCCGCTGTAAGCTTATAACAATTTTTCCAGTCCAGGAGTAGACCTTTGCACGTGTCAGCCAAGTCCATTGCATCCAGTGGCTCCCTATAATAAATGCATTACAAATATAAAATGCAGGAATATTCAAGTCTCATAGTAGCTCTTACAATTTGAAAAACTCGGCAGGATGAAGGACGGCTGTGGTCCGTTGGAACAAGAGTTCAGCAATCATCTCCAACATCCTTGACATCCTCTCTGGTTTATTGTAGTGCCTTGACAAGGTCCACACCAATTGGAGACTTTCCATTATGTGTGGAATTGCGTCCCTCATGTCTGAGAAGTTTCTGGAGTAGGTGAGGGTCTTCAGATGCCGTTCAATTGTGGAGAGGAATCTGCTAATGTCCCTCGCCTCCACGATGACTTTGAGAAGCTCCTGTCTCTGCTCCTCAAGCCCTTCCACTACTTCAGACTTGGCAGCATTCAAAAGCTGCAACACGACTTGGACATTCCTTGAATTGAGTTGATCTTGAACTGTGGAAGCTGTGGCGTAGCGATCTCTCCAAAATTCTAATTCTGAGAGAGGAGTGAATTCTTTGGGGCTTTGGGGCAGTTCGAGAGTTATGATTTCCCCAACTCGTTGGGTCCATTCGGCACAGAGTGTTTCCAACTGCTTCACAAGATACTTGCTTCTGGCGAAGACTGCAATGTTGGGATTGGGTCCTTCTAATTCGGGTATCGTGGGGATCCTTAACTTGATTTCCCCCTCAGTTTGGGTGATGGCTCTGTCCAGCGAGGTCAAGAATTTTTTTAATTCCATCCCCAGCTCTTCTTTCAACTGGGCCTTTTGAGATTCTCCCATTGGAAGTAAGTCAACTTGAGTCTGGGACAAACGATGGTCTGGATTTGATAGGTCACTATCCAACACCAATGGTCCAAATATCTGTTCAAAAACCCAATTTATTACAGATTGCCAGGATAGACATACACGTGGACAAACCTTAGCCAGAAGAGCCTGTATGGGTCTCAGTTGATAACCATGCATGATTCCATACATGAGGTGTTTTGGCATCTCCTTGTCGGCCTCATCCAGGGACCTCATGATGGGTATTGGGACTCTGGACATTCTGACAAGGAAAAGAGCACGTGGATTCTGCATTCCCATTTCTGGTGGAATCACTGTGCGAACAAATTCAATGTGGTATCGATTTGTGTCCTCGGGAAGGGACTCCACGTCCAAGTCCGTGTCTTCCTCATCCCAAGGATAAGACACTGGAGCTGTGGTCGTCACTTCTTCTGTTACTTCTCCTTCCTCCTTCTTCTTCTTTCCTTTCTTTCCCTTCTTGCCCTTCTTCCCCTTTTTGCCTTTACCCTTCCCCTTCTTCTTCTTGCCCTTCTTAGACCCTTTGGTTTTCGACTTGGAGGTGGTGGCACCGGAAGACGGACCTTCCTCACCGTCTGTTTCATCTGCAGTGGTTTCCTCTGCGTCAGTCTTGTCTCCACCACCTTCTTTCTTTCCCTTCTTGCCCTTTTTACCACCCTTCTTCTTCCCACCCCCAGTCGTACCGTCCGAGGCACTTCCCTCAGTGTCCCCACCGCCTTTCTTCTTCTTCTTCTTGCCTTTGCCCTTCTTTCCTTTACTTTTGCCCTTTTTGCCCTTTTTACCTTTCCCTTTCTTCTTTTTCTTCTTGCCACCGCCAGTAGTTTCTTCCTCGGTCTCTTCGAATTCCGTCGTTTCCTCTTCCTCCTCCTTTGCATCTTCGTCCTCATCGTACATGTCAAAGTTGTGTTCCTCCTCCACAATCAGTTTGACGAAAAATGCAGTTCGTTTCTTGCTCCCGGCGTCTCCTTTAAAGTCTGATAGGTCAGTGGACAAAAAGTCATCCAGCGCAGTGGAAAAGTAGGGCTTCCCCAAACATGTGTCCATCAAATCTTGGTCATTTTCTTTGAGGAAGAGTGACGCTGTTTTCTTCAACCATATGGGGCTAAGCAAAAACAATTGCATCACTAATTAGTCCCACAAAAGGTGATTGATGAGTGTGCTAAACCTACCGATAGTCTGGCCCATCGTATGGAAGTTCTTCCTCGTCTTCTTCATCTTCATCTTCTTCCTCCTCTTCCTCCGAGTCGTCCTCCACCTGGTCATCGTCTTCCCCAGTTGCATTTTCACCATCGTCTTCCTCACCCCCCTCTTGTTCCTCCTCCTCATCGTCAACTACTTCCATTTCCTCGTCACCCTCTCCCTGCGCCATCTCCTCCACCGTCCCCAGTTCTACGTGCTTTGTTACAGTCGATCGTCTGCTCATCTTGTTGGATCAATAATAAGCTCAGGCTCAAAAAGAAGCTGAGTTGGGTCGAAGTGATACAATAAATTGTAATTACGGCTTGCAGTAAATATTGGTAACAGGCCAATTCTTTGAAGGTAGATGTGAAGCAAGCAGGTATCAGTAACCACAGACGCTTGGCAACAATGTCGAGATTGGCGTTATTGCATGTTCCATGGTTTGAGCGTCCATCCTTTCCAGTCCCACTTATACCTGCGACAGTAAAAGGTCAATCTGGTATACAGTATGGGTCAATCTTGTAAAGTGATTATGGTGCGTGGTACAAATTTACTAAGATCTAAAATTATTCCATTGGTCATGATCCATGGTTGAACCTAGAGATGGCGTCGTCCTTCCATTCCTCTCCGTGCATCATAACAACTTTCTCTTCACAACCATCTCAATGCTTAGCTAGTCTACAATTCTCAATGTGCCTCGGCTTCCACCTTGAATTCCCTTCCCATGGGAAAGGTGCTTGGGGATGTAATGAGACGAGAGATATTTCAACCGTCTACCTTGCCAGCATGAGCGTCGAGGGTCAGTTTATGGATAACTGAACAAAGCTACATTGTATCCATTTCCAGTGCAATCCAAGAACCTTTTGGGAAGCCGTAATTCCACTTCGTGCCATTCAAGGCGTCAGGGAAGCCATGCAAGGGGAGCCTGAAACGATGAAAGAGTGAGAAGGTTGTATCCTTTTGTGGGGGGTCCAAATAATTGTACCTTTGGGTGTGTGAATCAATGGCGAGGGCAAAAGTCAATTGTATGAGTGTAAACTTTTTCCATCTTTCCACTCTTCATAATAATAATTTATTTCACATCACGACACAATGTTTATGCCATTTTTCATAACGTCCGACACTCTCACGTGCTCAGCGTTTAAGTAGCAGCAGAAGAACAGACTGGAGAAAGAGTGATGGTTTGGTCGGAACTCTGTGGCCTCTTATTCCACGTCCAGTTCAACTGTCTACTACCTTTCTCAGATCCAGACTCAGAGAAGAGGAAGTGAAAGCATGTGAAGTGCACTTGCCTTGCCTTGTGTGATGTGGCGTGATGTATTATTATTGTAAAGGTTTTCCGAACCAAAATGTGTGCAACCCTGTGTCCAAAGGTCCCGTCGTGTTTGTTATTTTACAGAAATCTTACTCCATTTATCACAAACAGAGAAAAGAGCTCCCGTTTTGCTTTTGCTGCAAGCTGCTATATATTCTCAAGTTCTTTGTTAAATCGCTCAAAAAATCTTCTCAATGGATTATCTTTGGCTGGTCAGTTAGTTTTCTCAGTGAGCTATTATGAGTCTAGTTTCGTTGTGATCTTGGCCTCAAAAATGGACAGATCTAAAAGGATAGGTAAGAGTAATGCCACTTATTGAAGAGACGAACGAAAAGGAAAAAAATGCTGCTGTGGGCGATAAGAAGGATCATAACTCAATAGTCATCTTAGCAATTTAGACTTTTTCTCTCCCATCGAATGGATGGAAGGAAGTTGAGCATACGACGGCCCTCCTCAGTTCCTTCCTACCTTTCCTTACTTTCTCCTCTTCTACAGTCAACAATTATTACTGCAGTCTGGGACTAGGAACTTAAGAAAGGAAAGGAAGAAAAAAAGCGGAAGAGAGCAAAAAGGCTGATCTCAAGAACGGGAGTAATTGAGAATGGATGAGAATTATTTCTACGTCTCCAGAAGAATATAATGTAATTGAAGTCACAGCCAATTTAAAACCAAAGGCTGTCCGGGTTCAGTTTTCTCTTACATTTCTATCTCCTCCGTCTCCAATTTGTCTCTTTAACCTGAATTGCCCTCGCTTGATCCGAGACGAGAGAGAAAAGAGAAGGAAAACCAGTGTAATAGGAAAGGACAAATAGCGGCCAATTCAAGTGAGTGATTGTGCCATTTTGATTAGACGAAGGGAAGAAAGCGGAAGGATGGTTGCCGTACCAAAGTTTAAATCAATGGTTCCTTCCTTTTTTACGGAAGTGAAAGAGGACTTTCCCTGAATCCAATCTGATCTCGTAGGAAGGACATAGGCGTAGTGCGTGACGTGTCCCTGAGGGTGATAATTAGATTGCATTATGTAAAGGAGAATTACCGTGTCGATGATGGTGTGAAAGCCTTTGCCACTCTCTCTTTCTTTCGACAATGGCAATTAAAAGAGGATTTACAGATTATTGCAGGTTCTGTAGTAGAAGTTTGCGGAGAAAGTTTTTAGTCTCTAAAGTCAACCTTTGATACAATGCTATGGTTGGTAAGTTGTCGACCTATCATTCTGCACCCGTGGTTTGGTTTTAGAACTCAGTATGTTTAAAACATGCTTCAACTCAACCAAGAAAAAAGAGAAGACAGAAGTCGAGCAGCATGCACTTTTTAGGTTAGGTTACAACGATCCCTCTGATACTTCAATTAACTTGCCCAAGAACCATGAAAAAGTATCTTTCTGCTTTCTTACTTTCAGGAAGAAAGTCGCCTCCAGCATGGAATGAATTGACCTGCAAACACTATGTGCTGCTGAGAGAAAAACACAGGACTCGGTTTTTGTAACTGTTGGGTAATGATGTGAAAGTAATCTGGTTCCCTTTCTTTTTTCTTTCTTTCTTCCCTATCGCTGTTTGTTTCCTCAACAACTTCATAATTCTTTTATGACCTATGCGACATTTTAACTCTCAGCTTTATAAAAACCAGTAGAAGGAAGGATGAGACATTGTGCTGCGGTCGAGGATTAGGGATTTCACAGTGCCTATCTCAGTACGACAAAAGATGCGAGGATCAGAGAGAAAGGAAAAAAAGGAACACAGAAAGTCTTGGTCAATTACCATCCTCATGCATACGAGGCAAATAGATGATGACATTAAGATGTGTCCAAGTTAGGGTTAACAAAATTCCTTCCTTCCCTGTGTGTCCTGTTGTCTCTTGTTATCCAAACCGTAGTGACTATGTATGCTTTCTTTTCTAGGGGCACAGAAGCACTCTGTCGAAGTTGGTGAATGAATGAGGATGGGACCCATGTCAAATTTTTCTCTCTTCTCGTGATTTATTTTTGCCAACCTCTTCCATACTTCATTTTGGAAATGTACGTGTCCTGATTAACTTATCCAAGGAAGAAAAGCATGACCGCTTTAATATGCATGATTCTGCAGACCAAGAATATGCTATCAATAATGTCATGGTTTATAGCCTTATAGCATGTTGAATTGGATAGCGGATTCATTATCCTTCCTGCATGGGGGCGGAGAATAGAACGACAAAATTCATACCGGAAGTGGAAAACAGGAATGGTCACTTGAATGTGGAAAAAAGCTAGGAATTTCCTAAATAAAGACATTGAGCCCCCATCCTCTGTTGTACGTGTGGGAAAGTGAAAGTTCCAATGACGCCAAAACTTCCTTCTCTATGCAACTTGCGTTTCTGAAGTAATAAATGAAATTATTGGAGTCGGACAGTTGAAAAATGTTGCCAATTTCGTGTCACTACGGAACTTTGTATAAATCGATAAAGGAAATTTACTACTACATGTCCAATTGCCCAAAGAAATAGTCCAGGCCAGTGTTACTAAAGTATCTAGTAGCAGAAATGGCAGTGTGGAATTGGGATCCAACGCCGGAATAAAAGTTTTGCTCTTTGATTACGATTATACCAAAAACCATAGGAGAATGGATGTGCGTGGAATGCTTCATAAATCGTTTCGAATTCTAGGGAAATGCCTTTCTCTATAAATGGGAGATGCTTTTTCTTTGGAAACCCACCACAAACAGACAAACAAAGAAGAGTCAGAAAGGAAACCACCTTTTTCGGACATTCACATTTTTATGGTCTTATAATTTCGTGGTGAAATTAAAAACTATTACAGATCGTCTACTGCAGAATTTAATCCATCAATCATCAGCGTCTTGGTGTGCTACTTTCTATAATGCACAAAAAGGTACATGACGAGGGTGCAAAAAAGGTGACCTTTCAAAAAAGGGAATTATATGGATGCATGTTGACATTGTTACATCATGGAATTATTGAAGTTGAAGTCTACTCTGGGCACGTAAAGGTTTCTTGAATATTATTGCCTTGGGCTTTTCTTTTTGGTCTTTTCCGCTTTCCACCATCTTTGGCAGGCAAAGTGAAGTTTGTTTGCTTTCACCATGTCCCAACTGAGCACTTTGTAGGTAAAAGTCTTCCAGTTTCTAGGAATGTATGGCTTAGCAATCGCTTGGGAGCTATCGTACTTAAAGTTATAGTTTACATTACTCTTGGGATATTGTAATCTTTCGTTGAAGGGGTTGAATGACAAAAAGAAAAAGAACCAGGCCATTTAACGTGTAGTAGTGACAGGCAGGGCACACCTGAAGAAAAGAAATATAAGTTTTCGTGTAGCCCTATGGAACTAGCTACACGTCTAGATCAACTCCCTTGCTTTAGGAAAACAATAAAATGGATACTTTAAGCAAACGAGTATTAAATTGCCTTACATTCTATGGTCT
>JAQIWU010003160.1:0-10169 GCA_034696445.1 Isotomiella minor
CGATGATGATTATTTCAAATGTCTAGAACGGTCGTGTAAAGGAGGAAGTTTGAATGAATGATGTTATGAACAATGAACTTGGGTGTACAACTCTTCAGTTTTCAAAATATAATTTAAAACAATAATCGCTGCTACACGCTTTGCAATTTAATTTGAGTCAAGAAGAAGATTACCTTAAAATGCAAAACCAAAAGGCTCGTCGTCACGTTGCCCGATGGCTTGAGAGAAAATAACTGTTGTTCAATGGAACAAGAAATATGTGCTGAATGAGTAATAATTTTTGTTTATGCACTCCCTCCCCTCTTCTGTGGTCCAAAGCACAATGTTACATCATCTTTGTCATGATTGCTTGTGTGGTTTTTAACGCATTACTCAAAGTGAAGAGGAGCATAGTGGACAATGAAAACAACGAATTGGAATTATGTGTCTCAAGTAACAAACCACTTGAATATATGGAGATAGGAAGTAAGAATAGGAAGACAAAGTGATCCTTCTTTCCACCATACTATTCCGTTCGTTGAACCTAAATCGTTCTTTTGATGTCAAAGACGGACAAAGAGTGGCGATAATAAAAATAAAATAAGAAGTGGCTTCTGTGCACAAAACTCAATTACCGGAGGACAGGTGAAAACTGTGTGAACCACAATGGAAGAAAGGAGAAGATCCAGTTGAAAACAGTCAACAAACAAGTTACAAATTTTCGTTGTTGTGCATCTTTTACTTTGTCTGGGAAATTTTTTAGCAAATGAACAATGACAATCATGCATAACCACAAAAATGAGCAAAGCCACAGGTATTACCATAGAACCAAGCTGTACATAAGAAATTGAACTTTTTGTTGGGCGAATTCATGTCCAAGCAAATGCACTTTATATTTAGCACCAAGTATTTTGCTTCTGCAATTATTATTGCCCGTAATTGTGAAACTACGTACGCCAACTCATGCAACTGTTCCCACAGTTAAATTAAGTAGGCCTAAACGTTATGTACTTAACAATTTAGCAATTCTTCATTTATATTAAAAACATATCTTCATTGCCAGAAATAGAGCTGTACAATTCATAAGCCAGATGGTAAGTACGCTATATCCCACAAAATCTCTGCAGCATCATTTTTTTACGACTTTCCAAATTCACAACTGTGTCTGCTCCGTGGTATTATGCTGGTAGTGAATTAGCATATTGAATTAAATTTATGAAATGCAAACTAATTACGATTTTACTACTCTTGATGATGATGATGATGAACACTTCCTCAATTAACCTCACTCCCTCATGGCAACAGAATTTAGCGAAACATACCTTCTACATGCAATAAATGTAAACACATTACTCACAATTAACACAAGTAGCAGTACAAACTAAAGTTTGAACCTGCAAGAAATTTTCGGCACACTAATGAAACGAAATTTTGAGTCTTCACGTCCAAACATTTCGCAAGTGGAATAACAAATCAGTTTTCGGGTAAAAATTTGATGTATCAAAAATAATTTCAGTCGTATAAAAGGGTTCGTCATATACTGTGTCTGGCCTACTTCAAAATAACTGATTTGTGTACTTACCGAGTGTCCTTGTCAAAATGTAAGATCAATTTTACCAACTTGAAGTTCCATCGTCTACTAGTTTGTTTTTAAATTCACATACTGAAGTGTGCACATGATTTTTATTTATTGCAATACTTCAACTGATCAATCTCATGTCAAAACTGACATACTTCGCACATCACTGAACACTTCTACTTTGATCGTTCTAACTTTAAAAACTGGAAAATTGGCAATGTAGATTTGCTGATATTCATTCCGAACTTTAATTCCTGGTAAAATGATGAAATAGCACTGACTGACGCTGACATCACAAGGACACTTTGTTGTACATTAACCGAGAGCAAAACATGGTAATAATAATACATCGGCTAATCCAATTCAACTTAATTCTAGTAATTTGCCAGCAATGCAAAACGAAAATGAGACTGTATGATTAGAGGTGGATATTCACGATGCATCATTTGAGACACAACTCTTTCCAATAATGCTTACTACTATTGCATGTGAGGAGGATCGAGTAAGAACTAACCTAGTGAACACATTGACGTTACATGAAGCACTGACGATTTGGTCGAAACTGAATCTCATTTCATAGCAGCAATCTCTAACCACCCATCCTTTTTTTATTTAACCCTCTCGTCTTTAACTTTGAAGCCAGCCACTATTGCCTTGCCTTCTCCATCACGCAGTAGTGGGAAAAAATATCTAAAAGGTACAGTAACAGCGATAGATGATCTAAGCAAAGACACACTTTAACTTTAACCCTGTTGACTTTAACCTTACTTAAGTATTCTATTGTTTGATTGCGGATTCTCCTGCGACATAATTGCTGTAAATATATCCTTTGCATTCAGCAGCCTATCCGCATCATAATCATGCTTCCTATATGTTTATCTCTCGCAAATACTAAAATGCGTCTATCGGGACATCAAATGGCTGATAAGAATAGAATATTGAATTATTTCCCATTGCTTAAGGTCTGGACAAAAGATAAATCAATGTCTCAACTTAAATTTTATATGTGCGAAATGAAATAAAAAACTTTTCCGCATTGTTCTCTTTCGCTCTTAAGTGCCTCACCTTTACCCTTCAACAGCTTAATGTTAGCACCATTGTATCCTCGATGATCACACCGATACACAAAATGAGCCAAACCATAGGATACGTGTGTCTGAAGTGTCAAGTAATATTGTCCATGAATCTGTACCCGTCCTGACATTGATTTTCTTTTTTATTTTTCCATCACCCACCTTCTGTATTTTTATGCAAATTATGCCCATTTCAATTCATTTGATTTGCACCTGTAAAATAAAACCTCAAAACTGTTTTATGAAATTTGAGATAAATTTAATGGCATTTGAGACACTCCTCATTTCTATTCACTCATTCAAATAAAGAAAGTGACTCCTGTTCATAAAGTACAAGGCACTACAATGGTCACAAACAGGAGTGGTGCTGTAAATGGTGCTACGTTGACCAATGTTTAATCAGGTATTCACCAGCATACTTTGGTCATGAAAATTAATCATTCATACAACAGACTGCAGTATCCCCATAACAACCTTTCTGCAGGTCTGCATCGTATCATGTAGCATGCAATTTGTAATTGTATGAATATGGGTTGTTGTCAGACATTAAACCGCATCTTTGGCAATTAGTGCGTTGACAACAATTGACCATACAACAGACTGATCAGTCTTTTCTTTGGGATCGCTGAAATAAATCAGCTCAGTGAGCATTGAAGTATCAGAAACTCAAATTGTCTCTAGAAAGAAGACAAATTGGGTGTCATAAAATAAAATGCATCATAAATCATAGAGCATGGTAAAACCCATGCAGATACATTAATAAAAGCTGATCCGAAATCAAGATCAATTTTGTCTACAACTTCTGAAGGAAGATTACTTTAAATCCAGTTTAGGAAACAATGTCGGCTGTAGACAAATTATAAAGCTCACTGTAGCGTTGAAATGAACATCATCATCCACAAGAGAAAGAGAAGACCGAAGGAGGAAAACCATTAGTTTAAGAAAATGAAATTAAAACACATGAAGATCTGGTAAAAAGGTTATTAAAATTTAAATTGGTTCGTGATGCAGAATTTCCTTGAAAACAATTATCGTTATGAAGCAGTAGTAGTGGTAGACTAAAACTCCTCTTCTTCACCCCTTCCACAATTAATTTGATTAGCGAAATTTTGTTATAAAGATGAGCTTCTTTCTACTTGCCGAGAATTACTTTGTCAGACAACCCCTTCGACCGTATGGGACACAGACTCGTAAAACGTTATTATCGCCCTGGCCTACATTCTTGTACATGATGAACCAATGTTGTGTGTGAACAGACAATTTCATAGGTTGTAGGTGTGAAATAAAACATCAACAACTTACGGAATAAAGTTGACTCTCAGAACTAGTCTAAAAGTCTGGTGGTGTGTGTGGGGTAGAGCAAATGATTAGTTTTGGGCTTGGTTCGCTGGTTGACTAACAACATTATTAACAAGAAACAACTTTCTTCATGAAAATGTTTTACGAGATATTCTATTCCGAGCTTACTTAACTCACTCGCGCACGTGTAATAATAACAAGAAGGGGTGTAAATAAAGTTCTTTAAGTGAAACGAAATGAGAAGATCTTATAAACGCGTGGACAAAATGTGTGAGGCCGGATGAAAGCCGTCCTTTTAATAGATTTTAATCTTGACAACGTGCCTCTTGTTTACGATTTCTTAAAAAAGCGTGTTACCACCCGATAACGAGGGAAAGAAGTCGTCGTCGGGACCTTAATTTTTGGAAAGAGCTTTGGCTTAGGGTGGTATATGCATGCGCTTATTCACTCAAGCAAAGCTCCGCCAATTTATTGGCAGTTAAGAAAACCTG
Source organism: Isotomiella minor (assembly GCA_034696445.1). Lineage (NCBI taxonomy): Eukaryota > Metazoa > Arthropoda > Collembola > Entomobryomorpha > Isotomidae > Isotomiella > Isotomiella minor. The sequence continues at coordinate 4,422 of JAQIWU010003160.1, forward strand.
GTCCAAATGCACCCCTCACTCAAAGAAATGATTATGTGAAATGAAACGGATCCATTTAGACACATCTACAAGGTCTAAACTTTCCGAATGCATGCCACTCCATGAAGTGAAAGAAAAGAAAAGTAATGGAATTTCTACAGCTCTTAAAAATTGTAATGGATGAATACACATCATTCACCCAAAATAAGTGCTACACTTACGGTTTTTTTCTCCATTCCGTCAAATTTGAAATTATGATGTTACCCCAAGTTTTATGTTCCGATAAAAAAAAGTCGTCTTACCTGTAAAAACAAGAAAGAAAAGTGTTAAAAGTATTGATAAAATTTTATGCATGCATACATATACACGTTTTCCAAGAAATAAACGATATTTTTCACACAGCATAAAAGTCAGGTTGAAATATTATCATTGTCTATTTCGCATTGAATGTGAAATTATTCTGATTTCATTTCATGGGCAAATTGCATGACTTGCTGAAATGTTCACTACGTCGAGGAGAAATATATAACCGCAATTTCAATTTCTGTCAGGTATCTTGCGACGAGACGTGAAATTGAAAATTTGATATTGCTGCTATGCCAAAATCCGCAGATAAACCAGACCATAGAATGTGCCACAATTGTGACGGGTCATGCCACATATCTCCGTAAATAAATTGACAACCAGTCCAATTATTATGACTCCAATTGAGTTGCAAAGAGATGTGGAATGTTTAGTAGACAAATTCTATATATTTTCATTACAGTTTTGATTGTTTTTGTGGTTATAACAGAGAATAATTGAAATCGTGGATGATTGATTAATAATACCGTTTGATGTGTTGGTTTGTTGTTGCATTCTGGTCTAGTCTATTGTGTTTTGTATGGGCTTTCACTTCATGCCCGTTAGCACAACGTGAAATTCCCATTTTAACCTCATCACGACAAACGAGAGAAACGACCAAAGATAAAGATAATGGCGTTTAGGGATTGAGACACACACCATGGTTAAATGAGTACACCCCCCTGCGACATGACGCGATGTGGTTATAGCCTTATGTCAATATAACGCATAAAATTGGATCCAATTGAGAATCCGTCAATCGACTTAAAGGCAGATTTAACCCCTGTTCCCCACAGCTTGAGCTCATTTCGTAATACTGAATTTCTTCCATACAATATCCCCCTCATTGTGTCTTGACTAGACTCGTACTGTTTACCCCCACGTTATTCATGACAAACCTATAACCTAACCTACCTCGGTCAGCATTACATTATGAACACAAAGCAACTAGTCTAAGCCCAGTAAATTCAAAGTTAAAAAGAAAGTCCAGTCCAGTGAAATGTAGCAAAGCTCGTTTGCGTGGTTTTCTCCCAAACTAAATCCTACAAATAATACATGGCCGTACATGTCTATTAACTGCACTCAAATCTTACTCGGCTTTCTCTGCCACAAACACACAGGGCACACGTTGTTCCCAGATGCCGACCGAACAACCAAAAACCAGGCAGAGGCTTTCCAAATCCCCTGTCTAAATCGTGTTATTACTGATCCATCATCCTTGGGCCACAAAAGTAAAAGCGAGGAACTTGTGGCTTTCACTTACATAAAAATTGAGTACTGGTGAACATAATGTTACATATTTTATACATGTCGACCTGAATCAACCTCAGAATAGGCTTCATTGAAACTTTACCATCGTGGTAAAAAGTTTATTTGAAACGATGAAAGCCCCGGCGGTCCCAACCCCTTTTACTCTTTTGATGTATCAACAAGGCCGGAAACATTATATTTTCTACAACAATGCCGACGCTGAGCTATACTGTTTGACAGACCGAACTTAATAAAAGTACATTAAGAAAAGGGAATGGAATGTATGTAAGTTTATTTGTGTGGAAAGAGTTGCCCACCTTGACGAAGCGTTCCTGGGTGTACAGAATGTCATAAAATAAAGCAAGCTGTTCGCCATTTTTCGGTTTGCCGGATCGTGGTAATGTATTGCTCATAACAGTTGGGCTACTCGCAGCACAACTGCCATTTGTAAAACTTTGAGAAGTACTCATTGCAAATGTATTTGGTAGATTTTTTCGAATTTTGAGACTTCCCCACCGTTGCGAAAGAGAAGAAGAGCTACTTTCTCCGGTTTTACTTTCACTCCCACCACCAACACCACCGATAACATTACGGGTTACATGAGCCTTTTTAACAACGTTGACATTGGCATCTAAATTGATTCCATTTGGGGTTGAGTATTCTCCCTTCTCTTTTGCATCGACTGGAAAGTTGTGAAAGGAATGGCGTGGGCATTTGGATGTCTTGTAGAGAAGAAGCTCGTCTTGTAATCTGAGTCCAGCTATTTTAGCATATCCATTACCATTCCCACGTACGCCATTTTCGTAGGATTGGGAAGTGAAGCTGTTAGTACTCAAAGAACCAATGACAGATTTGGGACTGGCGTAATGGCTATTTATTGTGCCAAATCCAACTTCCGACAAACGAGGCGTTGAGTAACTAATTGGGAACTTTCTTGTGTAGGAGGAACTAAGATGCTTCCCGGAGAGATTATTATTATCACAGTCCACGTTATTAATGCTGTTGCAGGAAGTGGCAATTGGAGTTTTCCGGAGACTAATGTGACGAAGAAACGCACTGTTGCTGCTGCTACTGTTGCTAGCTAATCTGGATTCAGGTGGGTGTCTCTGAGGGGAGGCATAACGGGCAAATCTTCCCCCACTTGGAGGTAAAGACAGAGGTCTCGGCTTTCTTCCAGTGAATAACTGGAAATCGCTTCTTGATGGCGGTAGCATCGGCATCCTGGATCTATCATCCTCCTCCTCATATCTCTCTCCTTGGAAAGTGTACTCATTGTAACTGAAACCGTTGGCTTCTGCATCTGCAGTAGATCTTCTTCGCAAGTGAAAGTTCACTGAAGTGCTTCTAGGGACTGACGACGACGAGGGTAATACACCACCGTTGCTTTCATACGCCTTCATTTCACTTTCACACCAAGCACAGGGTGATTTCACAAGGAAGAAGATACATAATATGAATATTTAACCACAACTGCGAAACACGGGAGAGAAGGAATGAAATAAGATATGCAATGAAAGATGGGAGCTTTTCTTTGGTGGTGAGACGATCAAGAACAGTGCCAAGGACGGGAATGACATTATTTCACCGTTAGGAAGCCAGTAGGGGAATAATAATACTGACCATACATTTGAAAACTTCAAAACACCCACCCTTGGCGTCGTGATGCCAAATGAATATGCATTACATTTATAGACTCGTAAACTTTGACTTGTAGATGCTGCTGTAGAAAGCAGCACAGCCTACTTCATTCCGTCACGAATGCACCCAATTGAATTATTCACCACTCATTTCACACCACAAAATTGAGACACACAAACTTCATCCTTCCATTTCATTTGCTTCCTCAAAAACATTATTCTTGGCTTTTGCTTTATCAGGATTTGAAGAATTGTAAATGAAAGACGTTTATAAAAAGCAGTGTTGTCTTGTTTATTTGTTCTAGCATTTTACGACACGCCTTCGAAGAACAAGGAAACTTTTTATGTATCACAGTGCCCCATTCACCTTATGTCGACATACGGATCAACTTTCTCCCCTATTTTTTTTATACACTTGTCTGCACACACCACTTAAACTTGTAACTTGCCTTCACCACAGTTTTTAATAACTTCTGCTGAGAAGATGCGGAAATGCATTCAAAAAATAGCTCTCTCTCGACATGTTCAAGACGTAAATAATTACAAGACAGAAATGCGGCTCAGGTTCCTTTCCTGTTCACTTCCAGAGTCAACTCTGCCTCTGCTCAACTCTTCCATAATCCTGTGCTACCCTCTAAGTAATTGTATTCCGGCATGGAATGAAACTTAAATGCTCCATTTCTTTCCCTATGCGCTTGTCCACATTGACAAGAACGGGCAGAACAAGAAGAATGAGAATGAGAAAGAAAGTATGGAAGTGCAAGTTTTCGGGAAACACAGAGAAACGGGAATACTAGCAGAGAGCATTGCATTGCTTTAGAGATCTTGGTCGGACTCAACTTAAACCTAAAACCTCAACCAACTTTGTAGCTCCTTTCCTTTCCTTTCCTGATCGTGGAGAAACATCACCCGGATCACATCACATCCGCAAAGAATTTTACTAAACTCTAAAACTTCTAACCTATGAACTCCAGACACTTTATAACCTAAATCCAACACATTTATTCTGCGAGCTACACTTTGTTTCACTTTTCACCCGTCAAGCTAAGCAGAACCACACCACCACTGCCCTGCCACGCCACTTCCACCAATGGGCCTACCAAAAGTCACCACCACTACGATGAACTAGCCGGATATTCACTCAAATATTCTGAACAGCAAGTGGACTAACATGAAACTATTACTTATGGCATTCCATTTACACATTTCGCCATTGCAACCCCACCATGTAAAAATCTCTTTTAAAAGGTGACCCCTGGAACATTTTAAATTGAACGTCGGAAGCTAAGCGTAGAAATACGATCAGTAAGGCTTTCACATGCACATTGATTTATCTTGTCTAAATACGAATTCCAGAAAAAGTATGAAACAAGAAGACTCTAAATCTAATCAGACCACTTCACATTCCTGAGAATGAGTGTATGTACTTTAAGTCAAAGAATCACAACATTTCTACATTTCTCTGGTGCATAATGTAATGAGGGAGCCAACCGAGTTGAACACAGACCAGATTTTAAAGGAAGGGTGAAAGGCTCTAACTACCGCAAAAATCTGACATCTGGAATCTGTCATACTTTGTGTAAACAGGAGTACCAAATGAATGAATTCACGAGTATAGCATGCTTTTTTACCAAGGCAGAGAACAATGGCTTTTCCCCAGCATTATAATGTCAAGCTATCAAACCAAAATTACAAACTGGTCTGGTCACGGACTGAAGGTAGAGGAGAAAGGAGAGAAATCTCTACACACAAAATGTCATTCAATTATGGTTTTCAGCAGTATGGGTCCAATTCTAGACCTATGTCGACTACAGCTCGTTTCGTTCTTTCCATTAACCACGACACATTGATATAATGTGCCATTTAACTCCATAAAAGCTTTTTCCTGCACCGAGTTTTCGGGCAATTTCATAGAATTTTTAGTCCAAGTGACCCCTTACTTCCAGTTTGTATGGATTTTTTAATACGACCAATTTTGCTAGGCATAATAAAGTGACAATGACAATTGTACATGGTCACTAGACGTCAGCGAGTCAGAGTCAGAGCTGACCATCGGGAAAAGGAATTATGCTTCAAAAACAGACATACAAAAAACAACTTACCCTTAAATTCTGCAGCGTATGTCGAAAACCACCTCCATCTCTTGAAGAACTGGTACGATGGGTTTCGCTCTCAATACTCTCAAGTGTTCGCTCACATTCCAAAATCCACGATATCTTAGAGTCCAACTGCCTTTCAATAGTGGAATGGGTGGATTGAGCAAGATGCAAAGCACGTCCTCTGGATACCACACTAACACAATAACACGTGATAAGAATTTTTCGTACTTTTATGGGCACATTCGTTGGATCAGGGTTTTGTACGTACCTGTTATTTAAATTTGCATAACGAAGGTTAACTTGCTCTCCGGCCCTTCTTATGCGGGAGGAATCGTCTTGTTGGTATACTGTCAAAAATGGAAGTGAAAGTTAGTGTTAAAATGGACAGAGGACTTTCTTCCTGAAAACCTACTTGCTATTAATTGCTGTGTCAGATGCTG
>JAQIWU010003161.1:0-10165 GCA_034696445.1 Isotomiella minor
CTTTTTTAAAAATAAATTAGCGATGTAGTCTGAGCACTTATTACATCAGATTTATTATACCACGTATCTTAACTATTAATTTACCCTAAAATTGCACCTACTAAAGAAATCCTATACTTGGATACATAGCTTAGGTCTATACAAAGGATTTCACAGAAATTGCGACGAGTCTACTGCTTAAAGTAAAGTAAAGTACAGGTTAGCAGCATTGTTACTTTATCAATTAATTACTGTCAACTCTAAATTGAGAAAGGTTCTTAACCTTAATTGGGTCCATAAGTAATGCTCTAATAAATTAGATGATAACATCACACGGGAATAATTTATCGTGAGTTTACATACCTGTCTTCGGTTACCCCAAAAGTTTTAGTTTACTATGTACATGAACTGGAAAGAGTCAGAGTGGAGCATTCCTAAAGGTTTGTTATCTGTGAGGGAGTGTGGTAATTAATTATTTACCTCCACCTAACGGGACGACATGCATAATTTAAGAACATTCTAAAACATGTATAAAAACACAGTCTGTCCGCTGAAGAGATGTTACTTATTCCATAATTTAGAAGTGATTAAAATGAAGAAACACCTGCTTCGTTCTTTTCCTTTGGAGAGAGATGACGAGATGAGTGACAATGTTTTAATTAAAAAGAAAAGTTTCCCTGTCTAGTTTATACTTGGTACAAGAGTAAAAGACTCTGGAGAGGGTGTTTGAGTGGGAGAAAGTAAAGTGAAAGCATAAGAATCTTGAGGACTTCTGGGGTGCATACTTTCTTTCTTCCTGGCATAAATAATGGGAAAATAGCCCGTCATCGTGATGGGAAATTAAATGCTGCTGCAAGCAGAAGATAGATATTAAATGAGAACCACTTTCCTCCACTTTATTCTCCCTGTCCGTCTGTCTCACAGATCATATAAGAACGACTCTCACAAACTTTTTTCACTTTCCTTTTCATTTTATTTTGCACAGCGGAGATCTTGAAGTAAGCAACTTGCTGTCACTCCATTCACTCCCCTAGTCTCACTTAAGTTAGTTATCTTGATGGAGAGGAGAGGAGAGGACACACTAATTTGAAATTTTAGATAAGCAACAACAAGTGAAAGTAATGAAATGAAATGAGTGCAGTAAAGTAAAGGAAACAAGATGACGAGACTTTTACTGTTGTTACAATTTTCATTTCAATACGCTACTTGACCCCCTGACCAAATTACAATGTCTCAGGAAGTGTCTCTCCATCCTGGGAAAAGCATTCAGCATTGCGTATGTTAAAAAAGCACCTTATGATTGTGAATAAGGGAAAAGAGAAAAAAATGAGAACGATCGTGGGATATGATATGCGGTGGAAGTTGGGGTTTCAAAAAGAGAAAGTTAGTACAGTGAAAGCAACTAGTTCTCTCTCTTTTTGGTGAAAGTAAGGTAATAAAAAGTGAGATGAGTGACATGGCATTTTGTCAAAAGAAAGAAATATCTACCTGGAGAAAGCATTCAGTGGGACAGAGACTTTGGTGAAAGCGTAAAAGTGTAAGTATATAGTGGTAATGGCACGGAGTATACGTTACGTAGCCGCCAGCTAGCAGCAGGTAAAATTTATTTTCCACATCGTCAAATGAAATGAAGAGCTTGGCTTAATCAAATTGGCTACGCAACGCAGGTCTCCCTTCGTCTTACGTCCCATGTCCCACCAACCAAGCCTGTGTGTCTTCCTCAGAATTCCCTGCTTGCACAAGGCTCTACATTAAATAATGTATGGAATTGTCCTCGGTTTGGGATCTTGAGGGAACCCAACCGGCCTACCAAACCATGAACCATGTCTTCCTTTCTTTCTTTTTCCTCAAGCAATTTCTCTTCCAATTTTCCACCAGCATTTTAAAACTGCCAGTCAGTCATTTTATGTTTTAAAAAGAAACACCATCATCATCGTCATATGAGAGAAAAGAAAGCAGAGCAGAGAGAGAGAGAGATAGTGAAGAGGACATTTCAGTCTCAAAAGAAAAAGACTTTGGTTATTCATATTAAAGTATATTATTAGCCTTTAGATACGCTTCAATGGCAAAGGCATAAAATAAAATAAAACCAAACGAACCCACCACCGTGCGACGTAGTGCCATTTCCCTTGATAAAGTTTAAATTAAAATGAGTCTTTATACTCTCTATCTCTGCCCCAACCACCTCCACTACTACCAGCCAGAAGGGGTGCAGTAGTGAAAGTAAAAGAAAGAAGAGTGAAAAAGCAAGAGGAAGGGAATATGATGATGATGAGTTAGTTAGGCGGACCAGACCAGGGCTGTCTTAAGTTTGAGAAGTGTAAAGTAGAAGAATGAGAAGAAAATTATCATGGAAATTACACGATTTGCATGAGAAAAAAGCGAAGAGAAGAAAAAGAGAAAGAAAGAAGAACAGAGACCCGAAGGACTTGAGTTTATGTGAGTCAGAAGAAGAAAAAGAGCGTTGGTTGGATGGAAGGTAGGGAAATAGGTGTCATTCAGTAATGTACTTTTTCACGTCATGCAATAATAGAACATCATGCACAGAAGAGACAGACAGTATCGCATAGTTTTTTTTATACAGCTCAGTCTTTGGCAGCTTCCTTCGCTTTCTAAAAGAAAGAGACATCATTCAAATTAACACGTCGGTAATAAACTGAGACCTGTGGTAAATAATCGTAAAAAAAAGTTGCGTCACTGTCTTCGCCCTCCTCATCCTCATTTTGTGCACTGTTTATTAAAATGTGCCTTTCCATTTGGCGACTAAAATTGGGACAAACCTCAACCAAAGATCCCCATCATCACCTTCATAATAAAAATGTGTATTACATTCAGCATTTCCCACTTTCTTCATTTTCTTTTTTTCTACTTTTTTATGTCCCAGACAGAAAAGAAAGTTCAATTCAGGTATGGTAGGTGAGAGCACAAGCCGTTTCATTTCGAGCCTGCAAGAATGGTTTTAAAATACTGCCAAAGTTTCTTAATAATGGCTTTCTTCTGGCTGCATCATCATCATCTTCATCATCAACGCTAACCTTGACAAGTATAGTTTCCCCAAAAAGTCCCAAAAATTAATCATGAGTACAGGTCTTCCTGCACCGCCCTATTTTCTGAGGGACGACTTCATTAGACAAATGTACCATAGAATGTCTGTTCAGTTATTAATTTTTTCTATTCCCAAAGAGCGTCCACCGTCCAAAAGGTTGCCTTGGCATTCTACTTTCACTTCACAAGAAGACCTTTTCTCAGGTAGCAGTTACTATAGTTTGGGGTATGGTATGGTATGGTATTTCTTAGAATCCTGTTATGTTTCACTTTTCCATTCCCAGAGCAGAGATAACCAAAAAAGAAAGGCCTTGAGGGACCAGATTAGGACAACTCGCTTTCACTTTGCTCCTAGCCAAAATAGATAAAACCTTCTTTCTCAAGAGAAGAGAAGGATGCACCATCAGAGTAGAACAAGTACAGTACATAATGCATAAGTACATGAAAATGAACCCTTTTACCGCTACTGTTTCCTTTATATACAGAGGAGGATACAGGATGCTTTCCCTGGACTACCATTGGAAAGAAGAAGACCTGGGTTTTACTGATGATCAAATATTAAACAACTGTGTAAAATAGAAAGGTGAATGAATGCCAGTTTTTCAATTTCTCTCTTACACACACACGCATTAGATCTAGAGAAAGTACTGCAGTGGAACATCAAACGTTCAACTTTACATTTCACGACTTTCACCACAGCAGTATTTGTATCCATCTCATTTCGGTATCGTATCGTGTACACACCCAAGTGCACAATTGAATGTAACGCAGGGAACGGTAATCTCTTAAAGAGGATCCTTACACCCATCCATCCATATTCATGAACTTTCCCATGATGGATGCGACGTGAACGTGATGGAAAAGGAAACGATTAAATAAGCTGCTTCACTCTCACTGTCTGCGTCTGAATGGAAATTCAATGAAACGGATTTAAAAAGTAAGCCTAACTAAATTGCTCACTGTGGCCGTGGCATAAAGGAAGGATTATTTGCAACCGACCAGAGGAGGGAATGGAACCAGCAGATTTATTTTATTCATTCATTCTTCATTTTACATATTTTAAGCTGGGAGAAAGTAAAGAATATAATCGTCTCATCTGTCATCCTCTTCTCTAAGAATGACTTCATTCTTTTCTCCCCACTTTTGAAAAACTCATTTGTATAGGAAATGTCATTGTGGGATGCTTTTGTTCTGACCTTCGAAGGTCTTCCTTTACAAAGTCAAGCTCGCACGTGGAAGTGCATAATGGCAAAAAATCATTAATTAAAAAATCCCTAAAAGAAAAGTTTTCATAAGTCTGGTATTACTGTAGCCATCCATTCATGCAGTTCCTTTTACTATTGTGCCTTTGCCATCCTTTTTTATTTTACAAATGATTAAAGAAGACAAAAATAAACGCCACAGAAAGCAACGAGTTACGACTCACTTTGTTACGTGAGGTGCACAAACAAAAGTAAACTTCTTTCTTCGTTTGTTCGTGGGTAAAAAGTGCGAAATAAAGAAGAGTAAAAAGAAAGAAGAGTTGAGGAGTTTTGTGGATGATTTATACTAAAACAACAAACAGAGAAGGAGAAAGTTGTTGTTCTTGTTGGATGGCTGGAGCTACATGGTTGGTGTGGCAACTTTATAAAAGAAGTATGAAGTTTAGTCTTTCTTTGTTCTTCCTCCGTCTACACACTTTCAATCCAATCCAATCCGATTCAATTGGAGAAAGGCATGGGAAAAAGAAGGAAAAAGTTTCAACTTAGAGAGAAGTTCAATCGAAATCAAGCAAGACAACGTTACACAAGAGTAGAATGAATAGGAGAAAGTTATTTTCCTTGTTTAGGCAAAAACTTTAAAATTAATGGAAGTACGTCATAACGAAGGATGCCGATAACAAGACCTGTCACTGAATATTGAAATAAAGTATCTTCATTCATCTCATTCTATTCTCTCCTCCTGAAATCCTGCAGTTAATCTTCATTGTAGTAGTCTATTGTCTATTTACACGAGATCTAATAAAAGAATGATATAGTGATAAAAACCACAACCACGCTGAAAAGCTAAGCTACAATAAATATTGTCCGCATGCAGAAAATATGTACATTACATTAGTCGGACTGTCTGACCTAATGAACTAGATATTATTAGTTTTTTTAGAGTTAGTCGTTAACTAGATAAAACTTTTGTTAGTTGGTACTGAAAAATGCATTATTAGTAGTGTTCTATTCACAAAATTAGGTGAATGATTGTCGAGCAATCTCGAATAGAGAAGGTCAGTAAAATCTCCCTTTCTATTGGATGTGGCCGAGTGTGAAGACTCTACTTTAAATGTGGCAGCAGGTTCTAAGTGTCCATTTATGCCTTATAAATTTGTTAGAATTTAGTTAGTAAGTTGAATCTAGCATTAGTTATCCTAATCAAAAATACTTTGAATTATTGTGTCTTGCTTAGAATTCTAATTTATTGAAATATCTACACAAATATTAGACGCAATAAGTTAGTATTACTAGAGTACCTTACCGAATGTTGAAGATGTGAAGACGTTTGAAGCGAACAAGTTAACTTGATTAAGCTACCAATTTAAAATATCGTCCTGTCATCAACGTTTGCATACAGTGAAATAGGCACTTATATGCATGTAATACTAGCCTATGTATCCTCAGTTCGACTTTCTCTCCTAATCATGTCATGAAGAACAAGAATCAATAATGAGACAAGACGACGCTAACTTGACCATACATGAACAAGACAACAATTACGATGTCTATACCACAAATGCATTAAGCTTTATAATAATTATCCTAACCCAGGCACAGATTCAGCAGACAAAGGTGAAAGTACGCAGCATGACTCAACTAAGCGTCACAAGGAAAACATTGCAGAGGACAAGACTATAATTTGTTTAGAGGCATCGGGTACAGTGAATGGTACATTTTTTTCCATACAACAATGCAGCAAACTCGAATCGTTCCACAGGCATCCATTCATCCATACTACATATAGATAGCTCTCAAGCTTACTTCACTTGACCCTCATCAATCAGCAGGATAAAATCTCCGCGTCTTTAGTATTACTGTAACGTAGCACTTCAATTTATTATATTACAGTTAGAAAGTTAGGTACGTTACGTCTTTCGGACTTTCTACTTTACTACAGCAACCAACCTCAAAATGGGTCCATTTCTAAAACTGTCATTGTGGCAGAAGAAGGAGGAAATGCCGACACTAACTGTCTCGTTAAAACTGATGGATGGTCGCCTCCTCTTCCCTTTCCCCTGATCAAGTGAAAGCAGGGAAGTAGTGTATAGCATAATGGTGTCCAGAGCTTGACAAAAATTCAACTAGTGACTTGACTTGAAACCTTGTGTGTGTAATCAATAGAATGTTTCTCTCCTGCCTTCAATTTAATCTTTATACGTATAAGAAAAGAAGAGGAGAAAGTTCTTAACCCACTCGTAATTGCAACAAGCTTGTTTCTTGTCAAGCCAAGTATTTCCGTTGCGTCATCTCATATTTTAATTTAAAAGATGAATCCATAATCGATACTGTATTATGGAGATATTTTTATCCAGTCAGGAAAAATAGTAATTTACCATCCGCCCACACCCCCACGACTCGGATGCGTGGGCACTATGGATAGTATGTGGTTGAGAATCACTGATATAATCAGATATTATTAGATGGCATTATGCTGTCGTCACCACAACGACTTTCCCCCTTCGTAATACATAATAATACTCACTTAAGCATATTATCAGATTACAATTTTATTAATTTACAAGCGTGGGTAGAGAGATGTGCTCTTTCTCTCCCCTCTTTTCCCTTTTGAAGTCTCAAAAAAGATACTGTATCTAGGTTTGAGATGTCTATAGGTCTTTTGTTTGTCATTGTCCTCCTTATCTACTCGTCATATATGAAGTGCTCTTCACCAAATGAATTCAACCACGTTGTCCAGGTAAATACCTCATTTCATTCAAACAGCATCCATCCCACTCCATTTTGCACAAAAGATGTTAACTATGATCGCCGTAGGAAGGGAACTGAGAAGGCGTGGTGGTGTCACCAAAAAGGATTCATTCTGTTTCTGTCCTACATTCTACGACTTTCCCTTTCTTTTTCTTTTCGACATGTCGTACATCTGAAATAGAATCTCTTTATTTCCTCCCATACGTCTTTTCCCAACCATCGACAAGGGGTTTCTAGAAAGTATGTTATCTATCTTTAGCTTTATCTCCACAGGGCTTCAATTCAAGGAGTCTATATTTTGCTCTTTAACGCCAATGCCAGAAATGTCATTTTCAGATGCCTCACTCAACCGATATAAATTGTGATAGGAATATTTCTTCTGTTGGTGGCAGTACATACAGAATAAAATCAAGAACCTTGTCTCAATTTTACTAAAAAAAGTTAACTGGTAGTCATAACATTCCGAGTAACACAAATGACGCAAAATTCTTCATCAATCAAGTCATTGAACACATTCAGAATCAGGGCTCATAACTTCTGAATTTGATCAATGTTTGATTTGACTCCTTTTTGTCACAGATTTTATACAACCAGAGATCAGCCTATAATGATTTCTTCGAAATATGCACGTAATCAAATGAAAAATTCAAAATTCTTTACATGAAAAATTGAAGAAAAGACATAGGAGGATTGAGTGTTCCGAGCTGAGGATGAGGATGTTAGACGTGAACAAAAGAGGAAGGGAAAGAAAGAAAGAAAGAATGAGATGAGAGAGGAAGTCTTACATGAGGGATATCCGATTCATCCCCAAAGGCCTGAATTACACAATAAGAAAAGTACATCCTATCCATACCTTTCAACCATAATGGAAATTGTACTTCAGCCACCACAATGAAGTGAAATGACATGGGGAAAGGGAAGAGAGTGAGAGTCGAGAAGATGTGTAATGGCGGAAGGATTTCTTTTTCTATCCCATGAGAAGCAAAGCCTTCAGCTCAACAGTTGTGCTTTCTCTCCTCTCCCTCTCGTAAATTAAGGTAGATCACTTTCCCCTCTCCTCAACTTTTCTCCCCTCCGTCAATCATCCGGTCTTTGTCATTTTACACAGGTTTTTTGGGACCAAATGGTTGCATGTAGAATTTTCATTTTATGTCATCATCATCATTGACCGGTACTCACTTGTCAAATGTGCTGTTGCGAAATAAAATGAAAATGCCTTGTTACAATTGGAAAAGGAGATGGGGGAAGTTGTACTTGTTATTTCTCCTGAGGAACCACTCTGGAAAAAAGCAATCAGCAAGCGTGGATCGTGGTTCTACCTTTTGAAAAGAAACTCGCTTTTACTTTTTTTTTTACTATTTTGACTACAAAAAGATTCATGATTTGAATTACAAACAAACCAATGTTTGTTGGTTGTTTGTTTTGGTTTATTCTCCCCAGCCAATTTTCGCTAGAACAGAGAGGAAACTTACAATCTGTAGATCAATATCAACAGGGCAGTATGCATGCAGCTACAGTTAAAAAGGTGGAGTGGAAAAGCATAGATAAAAGATAAATCAGCAACTGATCCCACTGACGACGACGAGAGTAAATCAAGGAACGAAGCAGAGAAAGCCATTGCCCATAGGAAAGTATTTGATTACTTCGCTTTTGTGGTGGGTCAGAGTCATCATGCATAAAATAAGCTATGCTAAACCAGCACGTAAAGGTAGACTTGAAAAATTGAGTACATGTCCTTGAGTATGAATGCAAAATTTCCTCTCTCCCGTCCCTTTCTGCTTGCACTCACCTCTCCCTATTGAATGGTTTAAGCTGATCTAACCAAAAATGTGTAGACTGCTTCAGTTCGTAACAAAAGTAATGCTGATGTTGAGTTAGGATTTTAGATTCGACAACTTCAAAGCCTTGAATTGTATTCCAATCCTCCTGGGAATCTTGAAAATAAATCCTTTGAACTGACGTAATGGAAGGATGGATGACTTTCACCGATATTGCACACGTGCTTGTGTGAACCTATACGACCAGAGAACTCCTCAAACTTCAGCAATGCTCGATCGAATGGTGTATGGTGATGTCAACTGTGTACACACACTTAGGTTAGGTAAGTCCTTTTCTATTCGTCCAATAAGTTTGCATTACTTACAATAAGTGAGTAAAAAATAAGATCTGAGGAAAAGACCATAAGAGAATGAGGAAGGACATAAAAAAACATTGTGTAAACCAATCATACAAATGGCTTTGGTCACCACCACTATTGTTTGTTAGTTTTCTCAAAAGTTTCAAAAAGGGGACGCTTTCTCCTCAAACAGACAGGAAGGAAGCCTTTTTCCCCATAACAACAGGCCTCATCTACAATCCATTATGTTTACTTTCCATTGCAAATGTTGACCCACTGACTTTTCCCAACATTTCACCTTTACTGTAGACAAAGGCCAAATCCTAATCCTTATCAACATGCATTAAAAGAGGGAACTGTACACACTTTCTATCATTCTTTATACAAAACGAAATCACGAGTTTTTAATGCAAACTTCGATGACCGTGATTTGTACTTATATTCTCTGGCTCCAACTGGGGCGGACTACAAAAATACTAAAGCTAAATCTGCTTCCTTGCTGCTAAAACTAACATACAATTATATAATTTACATAACTTGTTAAGTATGTAATATAAAATTTGTTAATTAATTTACAAGTATAGAAGCATGTTATGATACAGAAACCCTGTTTTCACCTGTACAGAATTACGTTTTCCTCCCCATGCAATTTCGCATTGGTAATGAGAACAGATCAACGCAACACAGCTCAACTGATTAACAAACTACTTTCTACTTTAACCATATTTTGCTAATAAACGATATACTTAATTCTATTCTTTTAGAAATATATCTACCTATCATTCACTCTATTTATCTATGATCTATCTACAATGCACTTTCTGCTTACCTCTACTTCTCTACTAAAACTGAATCTTTCAGTCAAATATTTTTAAAATGGTTTGAAAGATGAGATGACACTGCATTACTGAACGAACATTCCGGTGGCATCCAGATACCTTTTCGATTAATTAGTGATAAAATTAAACTCGAATATTAACGGCTCACCTTTGTTATGAAAAAAATTAAACTAGTTTTAAAACTCGGTTGAACGGTAAGAAAATGAAAATCGCCTGGAACACAAGTTACTACTGTA
>JAQIWU010003162.1:0-10164 GCA_034696445.1 Isotomiella minor
AGACTGTTTTAATGATTGCCAAAAAAACTTAGGATTATCCATAAAACAAAAGGCTTGGACTTACTTTCACCAGAGAGTTCCTTTAGCTTCCCCTGTCCCACGACGGTGAGGGCACAATTCCGCCTTGGAAGCTTTCTCTTTCTTCCTTTCCCACTTAATTTCGATAGGTTGATTTTAGGTTCGAAGCTTTCGTCGTCGTCCTCATCATCGTCCTTCTTATGAGACCCTTTGGGCTTTCCTTTACTGTTACTGGAGGACTTTCCGTTTTTCCGCGTGCTTCGCTTGTTGTTGGTACTTTTATTGTTCTTGCTGCTACTTTTGTTCTTCTTGTTTTCTGACCTTGTCGTCCTTCTCCTGACCCTACTTGAAGACATAGAGTTGCCACCACGGTCGTCAGAGTCCAAGTCTGAATCATCGTCAGAGGAGTTGGACGTTGAGGATTCGTCACTGGAGGAAAATCCGTAGCTCCCACTCCCACTTTCATCTTCAGATCCGATAGAAGTGGCATCTTCATCGTCATCATCGTCCAAACTTAGCTTGTCTCGGACAGGTCGTTTTCTCAATGAACGTCTTTTCGAGGATTTGGCTCTTCTCCTCGTTCGTCTTTCTTCCACGTCTTCAGAGGAGGACCCACGACGACGCCTTTGTCTTGTTGATTTACTGGGTGACTTTTTCCTCGTCTTTTCGTCTTCTTCTTCCTCCTCTTCATCATCACTACTCTTTTTTTCGTCCCCTTTACTCTTTTCACTGTCATCATCAGAGTCTATGACACGTCTGCGTTTCTTTGCAGGTGTGTCGATTTCTGCCGCCGCTCGACCTCCTCTCTTCTTTGCAGACGGGGTAGAAGCTGAGGATGACATCTCTTCAGAGTCAGAAGAGTCAGCGTCTTCTTCCTCGTTCTCGTCACTTTCCTCCTCCTCCTCTTCCGACTTCTCTTCCACTTCAAAGTCAGAATCTTCATCTTCTGAATTCTTCTTCGTCCTCGGCCCTCTATTCAACTTGGAGGTTACAGGTTTACTGGTTTTAGCCTTCTTGGGCGACCCGTTTTCATCTCCTCCAGTGGGAGTAGCATCAGCGTCGGGATTGGCATCATCAGTTGGTTTCGACTTACGCTTCAGCTGCTGCCACAAACCCCCTCTTCTAGACTTAATACTGTTAGGATTCGACTGGAGATCATCAAGAAATGAGTCACATGCCGCCCAAAAGTCTTCCATTGAGTTATTGACTTGTGCCTGAGCCACTGTGGGCACTGAGAGTGAACCACTTGACGAAGGGATTGGCAATGATGAAGAACCCATTTTCTTAAAACTCTCCGCAGCACCGTCCCCAGAAGGAGGAGGAAGGAGGAGAGGGTGTTTCTTTTTGGAAGCTTTGCTCTGCTTTGCAGGGGTTCCACTCCCAATGTTTGGAAGACTAGTCCTCCTCCCTGCCCCGTCTATCTTCTTAGGCGACCGAGGCTTCTTTGTCGGACTCCCCCCAGCTCCAGCATTTTGTGGCTGAGGGGGGAGTGGGATATTAATTTTCGGACCTCCAAAGTCGTCATCGTCATTGAAGTCAAATACTGACGCCGAATTAGAGAGTGAGGGTCTGGAGCCGAAGGTCCCATTCCTTTCCTTATTGGAATTTTCTTGTTCAATCTGACTTAACAAATTAGGAAACAATTGTTTCTTCTCAGCCTTGGTGCGAATTCGTTGGAGTGACGATGGATCCTCGTACCCATTACTCGACCCCACGTCCGCCCCCTCGTACTTGTTTTTCGACGAACTAGACTTATTTGGATTAGAACCAAGGGTGGCGTAATTATTATTAGAGTTCGATGCGATGGAATTGGAATTACTAAGACTGGCACTACTAACTTGAGACATGTTGTGATGATTATGATGATTCTGTTGCTGACTATTATTTTGGTGATGTTGCTGTTGCATTGCGGGTAGCGTCGTGTTGAATTTCCTCCCATGGAAGTTCCAAGTCTGATGACTGTTGAACTGGAACTTTTCCTTTTCTTGTTTTTCGTGGAGGCGACTTTCGACAGAGTTTCGCAACATGTTAAGTACATTCTTTCTAGAGGCGCCCTTCTGCTTGGAGGAGGACGATGGACTCTTTGTCGCTGAGTTGGATTTACTTGTGGCGGCACTTGTTTTCTGAGGCTGGGTTGAGGGGGCGGACTTTTCTCCTTGCAGTTGCGGAGGAGGAGGGGGAGGTAGACCAGTAACATGACCCGGCTGACCCAATTTCTGACCATAGGGATCGTAATTGTTATTCGTAAGAGGCGGAGGTGGGCCGTTGGGGGTTGTGGGACGGAGACCAGAAGGGAAATTCGTTGTAGGAATGGGACCATACGATGTGGGTACCGTAGGGGGTTGTTGTGCTATCCTTTGACTCGGCGGTATATAAGTAGGGTACGATATATGTGATGCGTAATGATTGTATGGAGATGGCTGAGGGGTGGTTGGCGGGGGAGCGGGATTATGTCCATAAGGTGAATAAGACGGTATACTTGGTTGAGAATTGGGATGGACTGGTCTAGAGTTGGGGGCATGTGGCTGTGGTGGTAGCTGTTGGGGCGGTGGTGGTCCATAATACGGTTGAGGTGTATGGTAATATGGATTTGGAGGGGGTTGACCCATGTGCGCCTGAGGTTGGTGTTGTTGGTGCTGTGGAGGCAAGGATGCAGGGGCGGCATAAGGAGCTGGCGGCGTTGGATGACTTAGCTTCTGCTGTGGCTGATGATAGTGTGAACTCAGTTGTTGTGGTGGCGGTATGCCATGACTGTTTTGCGGAGGGGGTTGTGAAGGACCCTTTGGAGGTTGTTGTTGTTGCTGCTGTTGTTGTACTGGTGGCGGCTGAATTGTATACGGCGAGTAGTACTGTTGATGCGGCGTTGGAGGAACAGAGGTTTGTGGTGCAGCAGAGAAATGGGGGTGGTACTGAGGATACCCTGGCACCTGAGGGTATCTTGAGTCAGGTTGTCCATGAGGAGGTGGGTAAGGGGACATTATTTGAGGCTGGTATGGTGGAATGACGGAACTCGGCCTTGAGTTTGGATTTGGCGATTGTTGTGGAGGAGGTGGCAAAGAAGAGGAATGAGATCCCGAGAGAGGCGAAGGGGAATGGGAATAGTGATATTGGGGATATGGGGACACGGATGGGTATTTCATATTCATACTTTGTTGCTGTTGTTGTTGTTGTTGTTGCTGCTGCTGCTGCTGCTGCTGAGAATATAACAAATGATGGGGTGGGGTTTGAGGCGGTGGAGCCAGCTGAGAGGAAACGGCAGATGTACTCCTCCCTCCTGGGGAAATTGACCTTGGAGGCGGCGTTGGAATGGTCAAGTTGAGATTCGCTACTCTCTGATTCACGTTTGCACCAGCGTTGTTGTTGTTGGCAGGTACCGGCATCATCGGCATTGTGGAGGAGGACGGTGACTGTTGCCGGCTCCCTTGATGAGGTGACGGATATCTCTGCTGGGTTGGAGTCGATGTTCTGGACGACGACGACGACTCCTTCTCTCGACTACTTCCTCTCTTCGACCTTGACGAGGAAGAGGGAGGTGCTGGTGGAATGTCCAACGTGGTTGTGGACACTGTCGTTAATCCCGTCGTGTTATCCTTCGTCATCATCATATTACTACTCGGCGTGGCTAACCGTGGGTCCAACCCACTCAAACCTCCACCGCCCACGTCGGCTGCTAATGAAGAGGTGGAGGAGTCCGCAGACTGACGCACTGTTTTGACTGACAGGTCTAAAGGCGACTCTCGACGAACCGTCCCCACCATAGTATTACCACTACTACTACTGTTCGAATTCCCAGAGGATCCGCTTTTCCCACTATTATTGATATTACTACTGCTACTGGCGCTGACGACCGCGACAACTGGAGGAGGGCCAATCTTTACCGGACTCTGCAATGGGGTTTTGACCGTAGCGGCGATAATACTACTTGTCGAATGAATCCCTCCGGGGACCTGCTGTTGCTGTTGAGGTGGGAGGTTCGTTCGGGTGATGTTCAGTGTAGAACTCGAATGAGGAACTGAGGAGGAGGACTGTGACGGTACTGCTACTACTGCTGCTGGAGACGGGTAACCTGCATACATTTGACTCAGCGTTGCTCCAAGACCTTCCGCATATTTCGACCGGAGTACAGCGTCCCCGTCCTAAATCAAATCAAATAAAATGCTTTAGTGAGACACTGAATTTTGAGGTTAAGACATACTAATGCGTCCAGGTCCATATGCAGTAAGTCAAAGTAATTCATCATTTTCTGGCCGAGAGTCTTAAGTTAACCCTTGTCACAAAAGAAAGAAGACACTATCTTCTCCCCAGTTCCAGGTTCAGAGTCAAACTACTCACTAAAGAAAATCAAGGTGCAAATACATGCATGGTGGTTTAAGCAAGTTGTTGAAGAAGAACCTGCTTCTTCTTTTCTTATACGAACCACCGGAGTGTTATGGACTGGACAAGGAAATATATAAAAGAAGAAGAAAAAAAGGTTGGCTTCTTTATCTTCACAAAAGTGCCAAGAAATAAGAAGTAGAGAAGACATGGAAGTGTAAGACATACAAAGGACCAGGGATAATGGATCAACATCAACTCTCTCTCCAGAATAAAAAAGATCCCTTCTTCTTCTTCTTCTTGTGAATCTCGGCTCTCTGCCTAAAAACGAAGGGATTCTGAACACGCAGTCTAGGCTATGATTATTACTATGCATTGTGGAAAAAGGTACATGTGTGTGTGTGTGCCAGCAAAAAATAGAACTGAAACTGGAACCTTTAAGGGTTTCCCTTTTCCCTGTCAAAGATAATAATACGGAAAAGTAAAGGAGGTTACAAGTATTTAAAGGAGAGGAAAATTGGGACCATTATTCTCACAAAAAATGCGTATATATGACCCGAATTATGAGATTTCTATCTCTCTTGTGGAACACATTCAATTCAAAACGGTGGATATGGAGGTCATAAGTCATCGTCGTCGTCGGTAGACATGACATAACCTAAATCTAACTAATCCAAACCACATCACATCCATGTGGTCGTGGTCTTGGTCTCCATTTACAACCACACAAACAACTGCATCAATCTGTGTTCCTGCGCTATAGCGCTGTCATCGTCATCGTCAAACCCACTTCCTTCCTAATCTTGCTTTTGGCAATTCTATTGAACGGTGTGGTCCCCAAAAAACAAATTGCATGCATCGATTTTCCACCCAAAAAAACACTAAACTATTTGGCTTGATGTTTCTTTCTTTTCTCGGTGCTCAAAGAGTTGTTCAAAAGACGTCACTTGACTCTTCGAAAATAATGCGTCTTTAGATCCTCATCTCAATTAAGAGCATTGCATTGCATAGAACAGAGAATGCCGGTTTATACAACAGAATGTAGTTAAGTAAGCAGAATAGAATTAGAGCCCAATCAAATCAATGTCATGTCACTCAACAAACAACCCAATGCAAATATAATGCAACGTCCACGTCCCTCAAACAAGAAACTTGAGCTAAAAGTTCAACTCTCGTATAAATAAAATCTTTGTGCATTAGCATTTCTCAACCTTGAATTTAACACTTTCGTCAGTTAACGCTTATTTATGACGCTCATGGAATGAGAAACATCTTACATCTTACGTGAAAAGAAACGACTTTTACCTGTGGGGGTAAAGGGGCTTGGTTCATGTGATGATGATGGGGCAGATAGTGGTGATGGTGATTGTGAAGACTAGAAGACACACTGCTTCCTACAGGGTGATGTTGTTTCGATGCATGTAGTCTCTCCAAACTTGTAGAGCTGGAGTTCGAGCCTGGCCTTGGACTTGGACTGGAGCCTTGATTGAATTTTACACCTGAAGTAGTAGGGCTATGCTTTGGGACGGCCGTCAACGTGAGGCCTGGACCTTGAGGAGGATGATTTGGATTTGGACTGCTAGTACCACTACTGTTAAGGTGATGTTGATGATGGTACGAAGAAGACGTACTTTGTTGTTGGTAGTGAGGATGGTGGGCCAGCAAATGATGTGGAGGAGGTTGTTGAGTATCTGCTTTATTATTCTTATCTGGTTGAGGAGGTGAGGGTGGTACGGGTGTCGTTGATGAAGAGGTTGATCCGAGTGGAAGTCCTTGAAAAAACTGACGTGTTCCTTCCAAAATATTCTTGAAATCCATGATTATTACAGGTCCTTAGCGTATCCTTATCTGAAAGAAAGAGAAAGAAAGATTGTATCAATTAAAAGAAAGAAAGTAGGACACTGGATGCCATGCCATGTGGCAGGCGAGGCGGTGGTCATCAAGTCTGCCGAAATATGCAACCTTGATGTTTTTAAAAACCCCTGCAAGGTGAAAAGATTAATTTAATGTGCAAAAAACCCTTGAGAATTAAGGTAAAAAGTAAAACAGGACAACTTTAACCCTAACTTTTGCATGCAACTTTTTATGACCCGTCTCATTCATACTCTCGTAATGAAATACACACTACTTTTCATTCAGTCCGAGTGAGTGTATTTTATTGATTTGTAACTAAAAACCATGTCCAATCTTCATGAATATAAATGACCATTATTAAAATTGAACCGTCTCACTTTGCCCCATCATCATTAGCTTTATCTTTTGGACAATTTACATACCATAAAGTGCACCAACTTAAGTTTTCGGGATGGAATAAAGCCATTTTTTACACGAGTTAGCTTTTTTTTTCAAAAGTATAATAGAATTGTGCATGGGTTTTAAGATTATGTTATAAGCCAATATATAGAGAAGAGTTGTGAAGCGTTCCCATTCCAAATTCAAGGTGAATGAACCAACCTCCCCAAGCCAAACCAAAGCATGGCATCATCATACCATAAAGAGCTTCTCACTTATAAAGAAGACCATTGCGTTTCTGTTGCTGCTGCACTCACTACTTTACTGATTACTAAAAAACTGCGTTGCGTTGTTCAAAGTTTTGTTGCAGTAAAGCAAAGCAAGCTAGAATGAACACTCTCGACTCGCTTGCTTTGGAAATTGTAAAAAATGTAAATGGTAATGTAAAGGAAGGAGAGAATGAGAATGATGATGTGATCTGTGATATTAAACCCACGAACGAACGATGATGATGATGATGATGAAAGTAGGGAAACACGTTAAAAAAAAGATAAAGTTTGAGAGTCAAGTCAAGAAGAATTGGTGAAATAAATAGACCAACCACTTTTGCATGTGCAATATCACTAAAAGTCTAAAAAGTTCCCTGGTTTTAAAAATAGGAAGACGAATGGTGACGCTAATATTGCACCGGTGTTGGATGTGTAAAAAATTAAAATTATGGAATGAGGTTTCTTCTCAACGATATTCAAATGCTTTATGGGAACAATTAATAATTCATGCCCACATAAAATATTTAAACGCCAGGCTCTTCTTCTTCTTCCTGCCATACGTGCGTGTATTTTTACCTAAGTACTTAATTTACAGGAGAACCGTTGTTTTTGCACGCTAATAAAGTCAAATATTTCATCCAGCATAGATATTCCTACTTCCTCCCATAAACAGAAGAACGACATGGATTCAAGAAAGGAAAGATTACAAGACTTGACTTTGATTAGAATAATGAATTATTACACAACCTGCGCTTTTCAAATCCAAAATTTTCATACATCGCCTTGTTGAAGATGGAGACCCAAGGATAAAAAAACAACATTCATTCGGAAAAAATCCTCTGCATCAACTAAAGCTTCTAATAAAACATGGAAGGAATTGAATTGGCAGCAGCAGCAAGCATGAAGCACAAGTTATGCATAAATAATAATGGCATCATTTTAATATCATGTCATATCATCGTCACTTCTCACTTCGTATCACATCACATCATCTTTTGGCGTTATGCGAATCTTTCTCAAGGCCTTGTTTATGTATAAGGCTTCAGGATTTGATTTCTTATGCCTCCTTTCTTTCCTCCACGATTCTTTGAAAAGAAGAAAGTGAGCATATTTACATTTTCTGCCAAGGCTTTGTGTCAAAAGTCAAAGTTTGTGAAGTGAAAATCGAAAAAAAGGTACACAGTCATTTGCATTGTTCCAAGAAAAAAATTGCGCAACTCAACAGATTCACAATTGGAAAATGCTTACTTGCTTTGCTCATCCAATAAGACACAAATTAAGCAGCCACATGCATTTTTTTTGCCTCCCATAACCAAATTAAATGGAGAATCTAGCTAGATACTTTTGCTTTAACGCTTCCATTCCATATTCCATAAGCAATCACCTAAATAGCACCCAACCCATCCTGTCCTGAAGACAGATGGATACGGATGTCTGGATTCTACCAGTGTCCATGCTCGGGAAAGTTTTAGGAGAAGAAGGAAGGGGGGAAGTTGATAGTTGCACAGTTTTCCATTTTCCATATCACTCCTCCTCAGATCGTGGTGGGAGTCGGTTCGTTCGGAAGGAATGATCACATCAGTTCAGTTCACACACACAACCAGGGAGAGAGAAAGAGATGAAATGAAACGAATTCTCCGAACGGGTAAAAAGTGAAATGAAATGTTAAAAGGAAAAGCTCCCTCTCCGCTCCGACTCTTCATCTCATGTCTGCGAAGAGCGTGTGTAAACTAAACGGCATTTCCCCCATCCAATATCCAAGTTTTAGCTAAACTGAATCAAGTTTAGCACAGGAGGAAATGTGACGATGCAATACTGATGATGATGCTTCTCTTCTCTGCGCCTCGAACCAACAACCATTTTGTCCACGAAAGATCTCTAGCCGTGGAGAAAGGAGAGTTAAAGTTAAGAAGAATTAGAGAGTTACAACTCTCCTATGAAAGTTAAGTTGCTCAGTTGGATGGAGTTTTGTTTTACAAGCTTGGAAAAATTGAAGTTCCTAAACTAGAGAGTCTGTCAAAGCAGCATAGCATAGCAATTGCATCTAATTCTATCTGGAGCAACGACAAAGAGTGAGTGGGAGCATAACCACTGCTTTCTTCGCAGGAGAGAGAAAGTAAGTAAAGGAAAGTTAAGGAATAACCTCGCATTCGAAATTCCATGCCATGGAAGGAAAGGTAGTGAATGTGTGTTGCCTACACAGTATGCCTACCTATCTTTCTTTTCTCCAGTTCTAGATATTACGCCAGCCTGTAGCCGTAGCCAGCACACAAACTCTGGAAGAGTAGGAGAAAGTATGTACATTGCAGAGTAGAATATAATGTTGCACTTCCTTTGCGCTTCTCTATTCTTTCTTTTCTACAAGAATAAGCTTGGTGGTATATACATCTATACATCGCCATCCTATATGACTAAACTCTCGTCGCTCACTGCTGCTCTGGTTCTTTCTGGTCCATGACAAGGGAAAGTAAAGTGAAAGCAAAGCCTTGCCATATAAACCATTCTATGCTTTGATGCACTAAAAAGAAAGGCCAGAGCCAGAGCCACACCAAGCAAACCAAACCAGCACCAGCAGGCATAATAACTAAACCATCCAACTCAAGCATGACAAGCCAAGTGGAAAGGGAAAGAAGAAAAAGAAAGGACGCGGAAAGAAAAAAAAGAATGACTTTCTTTCTTTCCTCTCCTGCTTTCACTTCACGGAATTATGCCCTTTCCATGCTAATTTAATAAATGCATCCTCCTTCTCCTTAAATACGACACGCAATTGTAATTCTTCGCATTTCGAGAAAGATTATTTGTTAAACGATGACAAGCTTTAAAAAAGCTAATTTTGACTCTGAATCAATCTGGCTTCAAAAAAAACACAAGTCTCAAATTCAATCTCACCTTTTAACTTTTAGCTTTTCATTACCATTCTCGCTCATGTTTCAATAATAATGTGTCAGAAAAACAACTTTCCTTTCCATCTGAATGCGTCAATTGCCACTCACTGACAGTTCAAGGCTTTCTGACTCCTTTTAACCCGAGCTACGATTACGACCCGAGATATTTTTATAGGTTCGCAAAAAACTACGCAATTTATCTAGCTTTTGCTTACCTTTAGCATTTGTATTCGTGGGGCGAGTTGAAACACTGGCTTTCTCTTTTGTCCACAACCACAATGTCTGTTGTTGTTGTTCTTCTTCCGCACCAACAAATTCGATGCTATTATTATTATTCTTGTTGTTAATAATGAGGATAGTAGAAACTACGACTTGGAGGAGGAAATAATTAAAACAATCAAAGAACTCAAATAATAATGGAAACTGAAAGAGAAAGTTGAACACTT
>JAQIWU010003163.1:0-10164 GCA_034696445.1 Isotomiella minor
TGTCATTATTCCCCTTTATTAAGTAAAGCATCTCTTTTGCCTTTCTCACCTCGGTCTTCTTAAGTGTCTACTCTAAAACGCTAATTAGAGTCAACGAACAATTTAAGATTTGATGTGTTGTTTGTCACTACAAAAAACAAAACCGCAATTTTAATTTTAATGCTTCTGTTTGTTGTAAAATTTCTAAATCTCTGAGTCCGTGTGAAATTATAACTGCATTATTTCATTTCTTCGGTTGTCATACGTACGGTTTTTGAAAAGAACAAATAGCTTTTTTCTATAAGTCAAGTCTTTATAAGACAGTTTTTTTTATACATTATTATATCATGAAACAACATCAAATGAATGATGAGCCATTGTATGAAAAAAACAAGTCTTAATCTTTTGTGTGTGCTTGCTGGTGTATAACAAATAGGAAAAATGGAGTGAATGCTACTCCCTGTCCCTTCTTCGTCTCTTGTCAACTCTTCTGATTCGACTAAATACTTCAAGATAGAGTATATGATGTTGATAAAATACCTCTTCTTCTTTCAAAATGGCAAATCAACCTAATTAATTGCAAGTAGTATTAGGAAGGAAGTGGGTAACGTAAAATAAAACGCAGTTTTTTTTTCGTTTTAAAAAAAAAGTTAGGCCAAACTAACTAACTACTTTTTAAATTGACTAACTGCTCATGCTTGTCTATTTTCAAGAAAGAATAGACCACCACACCTATTCATTGTTACATTATTGTTGACCGTCAGGCCATTTATTTGCCGAATAACGACTTCTCAGTCCGTCATTTATTATTCGCAAAGAAACTTAAAATTGGCGAGAAAACAACGGTGCTGCGTTGTTGGGTTAAAAGTCTTTTATTACATTGACTTTCAAAGAAAGCTCTCTGAATTTTAACAGTAGAAAGTCGCTCGCTCAATTGAATTGAAGTAGACGAAGAACTATTAAATTGTCGTTCGTTTTGATCAGCACTAGAGCATGAAATGATGTTTGAATAGAAAAATATGGTTAACTGTTTTTAGGAAGTTTTGCTGTATTCTAATTCTGCTTGGTGAAAAAGATTGGAGGTGTGTAGAGGGTTTTAGACTTGAGTTGATCTGATATTTGATGATGAGAGAAAATGATAATTCTTAAAACATGACGTTGATGCACGAATTATCTACATTCACTGCGATCTACACTCCAACTTGCCAGCCAGTAAGTCTGTCAGGGAATCGTAATGAACGCTACCAAAAATTGAGAGCAAATGGAGGGATCCACAGAATTGAGTTTCTTTGTTCTTCACAGTTTTAATGACAATTTTATCATTACTAATATTAAAATCTTTAGATTTAGACTGATTTTTGTAGTTAATGTGTTTACACTTTTCATTTTCTAATCTGAGCATAGGTCCTGCATACCCTAATAATCCAATTCATTAACTAACAATGCATGGGGAGAGAAGAAGAGATACATGTTGAATTTGAATGAGACGATGCTTAATGTATGTAGCAGTGTACACAAGAAGATTTATTAATTACTCACCCTCGTCCCATCAGATCAACAACAGGAACTATCTCATCATCATCACATCTCTCATGTGATTGATGAATCGATGGTTTAGTTTTGCTTGGTTTGATTATTGACAAATGACAACAGCGTTTGATTAGATTACGTTGAAAGAAACAATTCCTTCTTTGGTTTTAGGTGACACATGGTCCTGGCAACAGCCTCACCTTTTTATTTATCTGTAGGTAATATTCAATTTTCAACTGACTTGAGCGAGCTTTTGTCATTATTATCAATTGTTTGTAAGCGGATTTAGCTCAAGATGTCATAGTAAAGCTTACAGGATGTCTGCGTAAAAGCATGTGCAACCTTTGATGATGAAATCGGCCTGCTTTTAGAGAATGACTCATAAAACAGTGAGACACTATAAAAGACATATTTTCAACACGAGTAAATTTTGCTCGTATTTTGTAGTATAGAAAAATGAACTTCTGAAAAGATAAAGCATGCAGAGAGACTCAACCTCTCGTTAACTTAATTAAGGTATGTGTATATCGACAAATTAAATTCAAGAAATTTTCATAGTAAAATCAAGGATTGATTTTTAAAAAAACATCTTGGATGAATCGTCAGATCCAGATCCAGTGGGGAAGAAAAAGCAACTCGTTCTGAAGGAATCTGTTTTTAATGGTTCCTCACATTGCAATTCGTTGTTCTTTGTTTGTGACTCAATCAAAGGACCGACTTTATGTACTTGCGACTGATTGGATTGAATTGAATTGAACCTGTCAGTCAAAGTCAAAACTCACCTGAACTTTAACCTGACCATTGAATGTTCACTCTAAAAGCTTAATGGATTCTTAATGATATGTAACAAAACAAGTAAACAGGAGACAGTTTTATTTGTCTGGACTTTTTCTCCCTTGGTTCTTTGAGCGAGAAATGTCAAGTCCAAATAAATAAATAAATAAATGTGTCCACTTCATCGGTCGGGCAACAAAAGAAAGAAGAAAGCAAAGCATTGTTACTTGTCGACAATGAATGAGATACAGGGCGACAACCCGTCTGTCCCTCGCCATAACAATTATTATAGTAAGTGCGTACTTGGTTTATTTAGTCAAAAACAATGAGAGAGCCAAATTGGATTGGAACTCGTCCTTTAAATTTATTTCTCAATCGACATCCCACCACAAAGCACAATCGAAAGAGGCAGAGGCTCCTCCAAAAAACTATAGAAAGCAAACTCTGAGTTTGTTTGTGCCATTAAATTAATATAACAACTCACATATGCTTTTCTAAAACCGGAAGAAGATGCAAGCCATGCACACGAACTTGTGCATCAAAATGAGGTGCAACGTTAGTACAGAATAAATTGCAACTTATTTAGTGAAAACTTTATGAATGAAATCCCAAAAGGAACAATTAAACTAATGGCATAAAATATACAAGGTGCACATTACATTAGATACAAGTCTGGTCTGGACTGGGAAAGAGCGAGGAATGATTTTTTTTTGGTTTGTTGAGAGAAGAAAGGCAATCCTGAATTCAATGGGTTCAGGAGATAAGACAAGACGTGGAAAGGACATGCCTGCATACACGGAGTCGGCACATAGTTACGACAATTGTCTCAATAATTAGGGTGCATCATCATGATTGTCTTATCTATTGTCATCGTCATTAAGTACCAACCAGACTCGACTCTAGACCAGACCAGAGACCGACTCTATTATTGTAACGTGTAGCTTTTCTACATTTAAAGTTTGTTTTTTATACCCAGTGCAACACCTCAAAGCTAGACTAGTATATATATGACACATGCTACACTTCTTGTCTTCCAAGTTGTTATATTGTTTCCTATCCTATCTCATGACCCATCCTTTGCATTGATACGTTTATTTCTGGGGCTTTGATATCTTTATTCCAAAAATATGACAAAAAAATAAAGCAGCTTTTAAGCTTAAGAGCTCTCTGCAAAATGCAACTTCTAAAGTGCTCCTTTCTGTCGATTTTTGCAAACGAAGCATCGAAGCATGCAGTTCAAATGTGCAGAATCTCCTTCCAAGTGCGCCATCACTATCAACTATCCCATGATTCTGTTGTGCAGTTCATCCCGGTCGTGTCCGTGTCATGTGTCATGTCACCCACAAGGGCGAGCAAAAAAATTATCTCGATTGTGTCTTTGTTTTGATGTCGTCAATAAACATAAAATAATTAATAAATATGGATGACAAAGGCGTGCATCATCATATCATATGCCACAAAACAACTTTTGTCAGGACGGATTCCAGTTGTTATTAGAAAGGTGCTCACAGGCTATTAATATCAGATAATACTAAGATGCCAATTACATGCAGATACACAGGATGACTCATCCAAATTCTTCCTTTCTTTCCGCATGACGGCGTAGTCACATTACATGGATTAATTAGTCATTTATTTTGTATAAGTAAAGAACAAAGAATATGAAGACAGTTTTTGCTGGTAAATTGTACTTTTTTTGTTGCAAAGTGTCTGTGGAGATGGATATTATTATGTGTTTATCTGCATGAACTCTTTGACATCGTTGAAATCGTTGGGAATCGAGTATTCGTGGGTTAAATCAGGAAGTAAACGGATTAGAAACACAATTGCCATTTTGTTATTATTGCATTTGCCACCTCAATTCTGAATTAAGAAATGAGTCATTATTAAATGTGTATCCATCTTAAATTCTTGTAATATACAACGAGTTAGCAAGAATCTATGGCAATTTATACGACTCGACGACTGTCCCACCAGTTTATAGGTCAGGCAGATTGCATTTAAAGAAGAATCATAATAATCTGTACTTACGTACAAAGAAGTACGAACGTACTTTCCAATAGTTAATTCCCTAATAATAAATAATAACAAGGATCAAAAACTCTTTATCTGCTCCTCTCAAATCAAGTCCGATGCAATGCCACTGCTCTCTGCACGCAACACCAACTATTTTACGAAGGAAAGAAGAGAAATAATTTGAAGATTTATTGTCATTAAATTAAATTATGGAGACTATTTAACTGTACTGCACTCTAACAAAATTATACTAAATTATCAAAACATGCCCACAAAACAGAATGGAAGAAATGATGGACAAGAAGGCCTTACCTTCAGCCTTGACTTGGCCGAATTTCTTCAAGTTATCGATCTTGTTTTTAGGACTCGATTGACGACTACTCCTTTTTATATATTTTTTTATTAATAAAAATTTCAGGTTGAAAAAGAAACATGGCGACGATGAAGGTAACCAGAGACTAGGCCTGGTCTGCCAGACCGACTTTCATTGGTTCCGTCAATTACACATTACCATTAAATCGTTATTATCCCATCAGCCTACCGACACCGACAGAGCAACAATATTCCGACCCCGGGTTCCTTCCTGATGGCTTTTACAGTGCCTTAAAAACGTTTCATTTCATGTACGAGTATACAATCTTTACTTTTTCCAGTATTTATTAAAACTGCGAAAAGACATTCTTCTGACGAGAAGCATGGCTTATACTCACTTAAGTGGTTATATGTTATGATTAATCTATCATTAAAAGTATTATTATTATTTTACCAAAGTCGTAGACTCTTTAGTTGAGCATGCAGAGAGACTCAACCTCTCGTTAACTTAATTAAGGTGTGTGTATCAACAAATTAAATTCAAGAAAGCTCTTCTTCTATGCCTTCTTCTTGCATAGCCAGTATGATGCAGTTACCTACACTTTACTTTGAGGGAAAGTGTAAAAGGAAAAGTGAAATAATGTAATAATAAATGCCTAAACGTAAATACATTCATGTTGGCAGGAAGGTAAGGAGAAAGAGTTAAGTTTTTCACTCACTGACTGGCTCAAGCAAAGGCAACCATAATGATAATTTTCCTTCCCCCCTCATCATCACGTATCAGATATCACGTCCTGCTTCTCTGTCCATAGTTTTTAGTTGTAAAAGTAGGAATATAAGAAATACAAAGAAATTTATAGCGACAGACGAGACAGACAGGAAGTTGCAAGCAATTACTTTATGATTTTTAAATATTCATTTAATAATAATAACAGCATAGAAATTTCCAAACTAGTTTTCAAGTACTCCAAAAATCTTCTTCAATTATTTTCTATAATCATTTCATTTTCCTCTGTGTTATTAATAACAATTACGAATGCAACTGTACCAAAGTAGCGCAGGAGAGTGTCCGTTCTTCTGCCGTCTTCTTGATGAACTTTCCTTTGTCTCCTAAATTGAAGATGGTTGGAAGGAAATACATGATCACAAAGGACGACCATGCTACAAGTTGTGAGTGATATAAGCCTTCTTACAAAAAAAAGTGTCTCCTTTCTCATCATTTAGTAGGTACTTATAAAGATGACTTATCCGTTCATTCATTCATTCATTCGCCTTCCACACCCTCCACTCCATCTCCTCCAACTCTTTTGGACCAATTCAAAAAGCGAACAATTACATTTATTTATAATGTAAACCCGGTAGCAGAGGATTAGTGTTACTCAATTTAATCTTAATAGTGATCAGCATTACGAAGCACAATGATGACATTCAATTTTGTTTTCTATAGGTTTGATTCTTGACACAAGCCACGATTTGATTTGAATTTACGATCATCATCAAATCCAATTCATCCAAATTTAAATCAAATCAAATCGAATCGAATTTCTTACCATTCTCTCTTTGGTACCTAGGATCATTTTACAAAATTTAAAAACAGAGAGATGGCGAAATTTTAAGCCAACAACATTGCGCTTAAAGTGACAAGTTTAATTTGCCGGATGCATGGTTTCTTCAATGATATTTTCAGTGAGCGTGGTTTAGTATCGTGTGGTTGATTTGATACTGATGTGTGGGACTGGGTAGGGTTGAGGTAGAGAAAGAAAAGATGAAATTAGATGATGAGTTGTACAAAATTGAGAGTTGTTGGTTGGTTTGACAATTGGCGTCTAATAAACAGATTGAAGAAAGAAAGAAAAAGAATTGATCTCGATGCCTGATCTGATTCTCTCTTCTCTGATCAGAGTTGACTTGATTTGATTGATCTAATGAGTGAAAGATTCATGCTGTTCTTGAAACTCGATTCGTGATTAAACACTCTATGCCTGTGCTAAAGTCAGTAGCTTTTGGGAACAATGGTTGTAATGAGATGGAGCATGCAGGACGACGAAGAAAACTTTCTTCACTCTGCTTTCAAAGAAATGACTGCAATGGAATACCTACGTATTATATCTTAGAAATGACTTCAAACCGACTACATTCATAACTTTGTAATATACAATCCATGGATCCTTGCTTCAAACTTACACAGTTTGAACTGGTATGGTTCGATCACAGAAAGAATGGGATAAAACTAGTTCATTGATACAATCAGTTCTTCGGGGCACAATGAGAATTATTCATTGTTCACCACTTCTCAAAGTAATTTTCGCTATGACAATTGACAATCCGCAAATGATAATGATGATAAGCAGCAAGCAAGGCTAAACCAGTGGGTGATGCTATGAATTCATATTGGATGTAGAACACGTCTTAAATTACTCTGTAGAATATGGCTGGGTGACAAAACCAATTTAGAATTACCGTGTCTCTGTTTGGCTTGCTAAAAAAGTGTCCAACCACAAGACGAGAAACGACAACAAACTACTTCTAAATTGCTTCTTTTTTTTACAATACACACACCTTTAACTTTGCTCGAGTCGAATCTAGTCAGTCACAACAACACACAAGCACATTACTTAACAATTAAAGACAGTCATAAATTTTAAAGAGACACCAAGAAAGAAAGGGATGTCATAGCATAGCATAGTGCCAGTTAGTGCTCTCAGCCATTTTTTGTGACTTGAGTAGAAGAGCACAGACTAAAAAACCAGGCAGGCAGGGGGACATAATGTATTTCTTTTTCTTGTTAATTGTCGGACAAATTGTGTTGCGATGAATGACGATTGACTAACTTTAATTGAGTGTAAATTCGTTTCCATTATTTTCATTCAATTCATTCAATGAAAGTTGGTTCGTTCGATGATGCCCAACCCAACTTGTTAAGTACTTGGTTAGTTAGTTGGTTACTCAACCAACAAATGGACACGCCACATCAGTGGTTTAGACCATTTAAAGGAGGGAGATGAAACCACCTACCTTCCAATTTCCTTTTGATTGTTCTTTCTTTCTTTCTTTCTTCATCAAAAAGTCTTAAAATAAAATAAAATAAAATAAAATTCAAATTCCAACAACACAAAAACTACCATCAAGCTGCCTGGCTGATCGAATGCCTGCAGCTGCCAAGATAACAAGAAGATGAAGGTGGTTGGTTAGGTTGGTTAATTTGATGACAAAAGCGTATCAAATGAAGACCCCTTTGTTCTGCAAAACGCTTGGCTGGGGTGAGATGAATGACTGGCGCAGAAAAAAGAAAGAAGAGTTAACTAGGTTCTAATGACCCTTTTACATTTGCACCTTTTCTCCCCTTTCTTCTTCTTCTTTCCTTTCATTGCGTAAAGCAAAAAAAAGACAGAACGTTAGTGAGTTATGCACATTTAGGTAATTGTCAAGGAAGGACATTGGGGCTTATCAATTAATATAATATACAGTCCCACAGGTTTATAGAGACCTTTTGCATATTATGGTTTTGTCCCAGTGGAATTTTGCTCAAATAATTCGCCTGCCACTGACCAGTAGTTCTATCACCAACAGCACACCATAATCTTCTTTATCGTGCTCAGATCTTGAAAAAAGCAGTTGGCTGGTTAGTTAGCCAACTAGCTATATAATGCGCATACTGCATACTTCAAGAGCTCTATAAAATAAAATAGTATTTACCCACTCATCAAGTAGTTAGCTCAAGTTAAACTTTTGCTTTCAAATGAACAAATAATTTAAACCGAACAAGAACAAAATTGCAAACGATTGAAGAAAGAACAGCAGATATTTTAGAGATAATCAAGCAAATGTGTTTAAGTGGGCTGGGCATTCCATTCCTTCTTAAAAAACAACTTTTCTTTTCTCGTCTGTCTGCCACAAATGAAATAAATGCAAATATACCGGTGTTTATAGTATTACTGGCTACAAAAGTGACTTTCTTTTCTTTGTTTTAGGCTGGTTGGCCAGTCAAACGAGAGAGAGGAACGGGTGGGACAAAATAATAATGGGATGGGGCACTATATTACGTTAGGTAATTTTTTTACAGCTTTGATGGGGCATTGTCAATTGTTACGTTGTAAAAACATGGTTTATCACTGCCTACTATTCTCACAACGTGAAAAATTAAAAAAGGGTGGAAAAAATGAGTCATTTGTGACAATGCAGTTGATTATTTATTTATTTATTATTTTTCTGAAGGGAATAAATTGAGAATAGTATTTTGACTGGTGACGAGATAGTGATGATGGGTAGAATATGAATTAGGTACAAATAAGCACTTATCTAGCAATTAAAACCATAATTTGGAACACACATACACAAAATACAATGGAAAATATCAATAATGCACAGATGCCGCAGGTAGGCAAAGTCAGGTTGGGGTGAAGGCTAGCTTAGGCAGACAGGATGTGGAGATCACAAAAAACAAAATATTTAAATGAGGGTAATAATAATAATACCACACAATACAAAGGATACATATTTTATTTATTTCGACAAGTGCAAATGTAAAACACCGCAAATGCCAAACCTTGTGGATCCTTTGATTTTGTAAATTAAAAAAGGTAGCGCTTGGTGGTGACTTCCTTTTTGAAAAATTCATAAAAGGCAATTAATTTAAGGTAATGTATCATGTTGCCCCAATCCATGCTGAGTGAATGACCCACCTGGAAACAAATGCAGCACCTATTGTTTAATTTACATACTCCGTCTCCCCACTTTGTGGTAAGTATTTATGTCAGAAACAAAAGACCATTGAATTGAATTGACATTTAGATTCCGAATAGAATCAGCAATGACGAGACGGAGACATTGACACTGTACTGACAATCACCAAAGGACTTTTTCATTTAAATATTAGAATTAGGCACAAATAAGCCCCGCAAACTTTGTTCACACAACGTTTCAAAATATATGAATTCAAAAAATGAATAAACAAGCCAAAGCCAAATGTTAATCTTTCCTTCACAATCATTATCATCTCATGTATTATTTATGTCCTCCTGACTGCTGAGTGAGTGTTTATTTGGATGACAAATTTAATTTATCGATTCTTTTTTTTATTTATTAGGATGAGTATTTATGCATTCAGCAGAGCAGCCACACCAACGACACTAACACCCAGCCTCATTTGCAGCTGCCTTGTCTCGTTCCTCCAGAGGACAGGAAGGCCATAGGGCATCTTTTACAATGACACTAATTTCCCTTTCTTTCTCGCACTCAGTGTCTCATTTCTTCTCAACCACACACAATAAATCATGTATTTTATAAATGTTGAGTGGCCGACGGACGGTGAAAGCAATTCTTAACAAATTCAACTTGCCCCAGAGTCAACAGCCAGACCAGAAGACCCACCCACAATAAATATTTAATTTATGGAAGAGGGTTCGTTGTACTACAGTGATTTGGATTGTGAACTTCTCTCTCATAACTCACACTTCATAAATTTGCTCACAATCAAGCATTTTTTATTATTATTTTCAATAAGTGGAAGCTTGGAGCAATTAAGCCGGGATTCATAAAATTAATAATTAATGC
>JAQIWU010003164.1:0-10163 GCA_034696445.1 Isotomiella minor
TTTATCCTAGTGCATCATCATCATCGTCAATAATAATAATAACACATCATCTTATTATTCTCAGAGTGAAATGAAACGAAACACGCATCATTAAACCATGAAATTATTTTCTGATGCATGCAAGAAGAAGAAGCTTCTTCCTGATCCTATATTTAACCCGTTTTGTTTGAGGCTGAGGGTGAGAATTACATTTTCAGTTAAAATGTGATGTTGCATCATCAAACCTCTTTCAGATAGTTTTAATTACATTTGAGTTGTAATAAAATAAAATACGAGCCACATTCATAAAAATACTTAATCAGCTCAATTGCTTTTTCTGTGGGTTGTTATGCTGACGTTCTTTCTTTAGATGAAATTACATCCCTCACACTCAAGTCTTCACTTTGCTTTCCAAATCACGTACGTAGTATAATCAACAATTAGGGAGGCCACGGAACGAGGTATTGAAATTGAAAGGGGCATCTCTAATTTTCATCTAATAAAAGGAAAGCTCTATACAGTTTGTTGGGTGTAGTTTTTATATCTGGATTTTATGTGCATTATGAAATGCACTCTCAACTCTCTTGAGAAGAAAAGCTAATGGAGACATAAAGTGAATTTATGAACCATGCGATATGATTATGGATATGTGATATTATTTGATACGTGATACATAATTTTATGCACTCAATAAAAATGCATCGATGCAGAGTCATGAAGTCTGTAGTCTGGAATATAATTTTTTCAAGAGGAGGGATCAAACGTCTCAGAGGCATAATGTTTCTTCAGAGGTTGATTTAATGTCCTCATTTGAAAGCATATAAAGTACCCTTCATGGAGAAACCAGTAATTCCCTCTGAATTGTTTAATTTGTGGTTTTGAGTCTGTTTTGATTGTTGGGGATGAGAAGAGGAAAGTATATAGATTTGATTACCTGATATCCGACGCCACAAATTCCAGTTAGCTCATCAGTATCGACCTTCTTGTGAATTATGGCAGAAGAGGTCAGCAGTGAACTAATTCCCCAGCTCAGGAGATGAAATAATTTTGCCTCCTTCTTTAACAAAGATGACTCCACGCTTCGATTTAACGATGCCAGCCATGAGAGACTCAGCATCAACTACCTGCAAAGAAAGTAAAAACAATAGAGACCTCATCATCATTGCATCATCATGAGTAAAGAGAATCAAGAGGTAATCATCATCCTCATCACTATCACTCCCTTCTTCCCCTTCTTGACTTTTTGACGTTGTGTTAAGTACAGGCTTGTCAGTTTTTGTTGAGTTTAAAAAGTCCAGATAGAGAAAATGCTTTCTCCTAAAAGCCTTGACTTCACCATGAAATTGTTACCTGCCCAACTATCCAGCAGATATGTTTTTATGTTTGGAGTCCATTATCTTAGCTATTCGAAAGTGGGAAAGGAAAAAATCATAAATCTTGCATTGCGTTATTAAAATCGCAAAAAGCATGCATTTCAAAACTTTTCCTAAAGAAACGATCAATTGTCCTTTTCTTTCTGCAAAAAGTTTTCTTCATTCATAATGCCAACTGTGTAGATACTTACATTGTCACATCAGACAAAATGCTCTTATTTTGCTGTCATGCATTGTCCTTTCCTTTTGAGATTAATGTGTCGTCTGGAAATGCACTTTTTCAATTGCCATTGAATGACCAAAAGATAATTCTTTTACTCTCAGATTTCACTTGGACAGTTTAAATCAATGCCGAGGTGAGAAAGTGCAGCTAAGGCTTTCATTTTAAATGCATGAAGTGTTCCATTTACAACAGCAAGACGACGACGACACAACTGGAGGGAGGAAAAAACGGATAGGATGAGTGTCAGCCGTAGGAAGGGTACTTTAAGTTAACAATGCAGAGAAATGGAAAGGGAGAAAAAAAAGATGGAGACCACATCATTAATTTTCTTTAGAAATGGCCTGTGTCCAGAAATAAGATTTAGAGATCGTTTTTGTCTCTCTCTCTTTTTCGTTAAGCCTATTCTTCGTGCTAAATCGCCTTTGTTAACTAACTAGTTTAGTAAAAATCATGAAAACGGGAGATTCCAATCTGCTTTTTCTTTGCCTTTCTCGTCTGTCTCCTCAAGAGACTGTGCTCAATTAAGGATTAAGTAAGCAAAGGAGCTTTGCTAACTAAAGTTGCTGTTACAGGATCTTTAAACCATTGTCTATACCTATCACACTCGGTCAGAATGCAACATCTTTTTAACTCTTAAATCATGCGTCTGTTGATGTCAATTTTCCAGAAAGACGCGTTATTGGACACACCACAGGGGGTTATTTCAACTGAACTATTATCCATTATTGCAACGCTCCAGTTTTTTTTTCACACACTTGGTTTCTAAAATGGAAAATTAAGGGTACTACTACATGCAACAGATGCCCATCTTTACACCGTGAAAGGGACATCAGCGAAGGAAACGAGCAGCAGTAGCTCAAATCTAATTGAATTTCAATGATCTTGAGGAAGGAAAAAGTAGACTATTTTTTCTCGTTCTCCAAATCAGGTGCCACAAAAAAGTCCAGCAGCTCTTTCAAACAAACCTGTTGGAATTAAACGCTCTTCTTCACAAAATAAATAATTGTTGGGCATGAAGGTGCCCAAACTAAATGTGGTGTGAATATGAATGATATAACGAGACGTTCTGAACACATTGTCTGCAGACCTGAAGAGCTTTTCCTGACAGTAGAACAGGATACGGGATAGTGTAAGAAGTAAGAAGCCCTTATGCCTCGTCCCCCTCTTGAAATTGAAATATGAGAAAGATTAACGAAGTTAAAAATTCATAACAAGGTTTTCAAACTTTTTAAAACCACTTCCTTTCCTTTTCTTATACTTTTCAAGATTCTACTCCCACTCAAATACTACATCTTATTCCTCATGTTCCTTTTCCCATGCCAACCAACCTTTTCCTTTTTGTCACTTCCAACTTCAATTTCATGTTTCACTCATGACAAGTCCACAATTTACAATTTAACAGGACAGTATTCTTGTATTCCACCAAACTTCGGAGATTTCAGAGTAATGACGATGATGACACCAAACATTTGAAAGATTAATCAAAGAATTAATTACCACATAGTCGTAGCAGTTCCGAAAAAGTACGTCAAAAGAAATACAAAGGCACAGGGCGATGGAATCATTTCCCCTTTTGCCAACAAAGTTATCCCTGTGGCTTTATCCAAAAAGCATGAAACCGAGGAAGTTGATCCAATGATTACTCCAATGCTGTAGAGGCCCTAGAAAATATATAATTTCATATTATTGTTGAATTACATATTAAAAAATTGTCTGATGAGATTGTCTTACCTGGCACAAAGCGACGTACAAAATGGGTCTTTCAGCAAGACTGAATCTCTGCAAAAAAAACAATCGTATAAAATTCCCATCATTTCGCAATTTAGGATTAACATCAATTCAACCGAAATCGACAATGTGTGAACAAATGGGATGGTAAATAATAATGTGGGTAAATAATCGTAAAATTCCCATCAATCATATTGACTTTTATATTGGCAAAACACAGAATAAGAAAATGTACTTTCTATGTAGAAAAAACTCTTTGCAAAGGAAGCCCATAAAATCCAACATGGCCGATGTAGCGATGATTCGTTAATCGTTTACAAAACATTATCCAAAAATCGCATTTTGCAAATTTTTTGGGTGTGCATCTGCCAAAAGTAAAAAATAAATATAGATGCACCTGGGTTGCGTTCAACATGACATTTTATGCCGTCTTAGAAAAATACAAGACGCCATGTACGATATGGTGATGCAAATCAGTCAACAATTAAGAACCTGGCGGTATTGTCTGCCCTGCAAAAGACGATTTGGAGAAACCGCAGAAAAGGCAATGATGCATGATGATGTGATGCATTACTCGAATCATGTAAGGAGGCAAATATAATAGCAGCTTTTCGGCTTTGTTAACAAATCAAAGAAAATTTAAAATTCTACATGCAAAATAATCTCATCGCCATCAGCAGCAAGAATAATGACAGTCGCAATCCTTTAAAAAAACACAACCGCCTTATTGTTGCCTCTCCCTCATATTGTTC
Organism: Isotomiella minor; assembly: GCA_034696445.1. Lineage (NCBI taxonomy): Eukaryota > Metazoa > Arthropoda > Collembola > Entomobryomorpha > Isotomidae > Isotomiella > Isotomiella minor. Next base: position 4,056 of record JAQIWU010003164.1, read on the forward strand.
AATCTTTGCTTCCACGTTTACGTTTCTTTCTTCAGCTACTTCTTCACATCGTTAGGTCCATTACGATTACTCCAACGAATCATGCACTCCATTGTCAAGAAGGTAATATGGATGAGGAAGTGTGCGTAATTTATGTGCAACCTACCTTAATGTAACAATGCTAAATAACAATCCTCTTGTCTTGAGCTTTTTTGTGGCAACGAAGGAAGGAAAATATTGTTACTTTTGCTGAAAAGCCGATGCGATCAAAGAAAACTATTATAACTTTGCCAAGCAGCATCATGTGTGCAATTTCTCCTTGCACGATGAAAATTTTAAAAAATCAACTATTTGCAAGACAAATTATAAAGTGCAATGGATTTCGTGATGGCGGAATGAATCACAAACAAATGAAGGGCAGGGGCTTGGTGATTGTTGCTGTTTCAAATTCTAATTAATCAACATGAAATTGCACGTAGGTGATCGACCGTGCTATAGGGTCTGTTCGTGCTGTCCGCAAACCAAGAATTCTTTTTGATGGTCAACTTAAACTTGGCTTCATCAACATCTATACACTGACTGTATCCTTTCTTATCAGATAAAGCAATGTTGTAACACTCGTTTTAAGGAATACGTAATTCGTAATAAAGATTTAAGTAAAAGTCACGTTTTCTTTCTTTGCAAATCAGAGGTACTCCTCAACCCACGGATTGTTTCAATACCAGCGGAAGAGTTGAAAGGTGCGATATGCATCACTAATAGATCAATTAGAGAGGGTGATTGCTTACCGGCGAGCAGACTGAGAGTGTTAAGGCGATGAAGGCTGCAGATAAGGACAATACTGCCCACAGCAATGCATAATTCCTTGCAAAGTATTTCTCATTCGGAGTGAAAAGAGCGTGGCTTGCACCATCTTCCTTTGGATCCATGTCCAAAGAGGCTGCAGAGCACTTTAAATAACAAACACCTTTCGAGAATATTTTCCGCTTTCCATCACATCCACCTTGGGGTTCATTATTACTCGGGCTACTTCCGGGCTTATTGATGTTCTTGTCATTGGATGATTGGTTACTGCTGGGTCTTACGACAGACACTGAGGAAGAAGGCTTATGATGACTGTCACTCCCGTAAGGAGGTGGTGGGGTAAAACGCTCTTTGTGATTGTAGCCACCACTATTTGATGGATTTTGTATTGAGGAGGATGATGGATGTCTGGTAGTGGATCCTCCGGATCCACCACCAAGTGATCCACGACCATAACTTTCTGCAGGACCGGGATTACACAGGTTTTCATGATTATTCTCTTGATGGAACTTTTTACACTGAAGAGATTCTGGCCACTCAAATCCAAATTCCGTCAGAACAGGTTCACATTTTGACTTGACGGATTCACACCATGTACGACAGGGACCTATTGAAAAAATTAAGTTGGTTTATAAATTAAGTAGAAATGGACAGTCAAACAGGAGCATACCAATTGGTTCGGGGATTTTATCAGTGCACATGGGCAAATGTGCGGAGCAGAGAAAGAGTTTCAAATCTGACGAACATCCATACCTGTAATAGAAAATAGTTTTAAATAACTCGAGCATGTCTTGGTCATGACGATTTTAATACAATGAAGTTTAAAAATTGTAATGGAATTTGTGGCCTTTCATTTTTGAGATGTGATATGATTCACAGCGTGAGAGATCTTCTGGACTTTGTCCATTTTCGCTTTCTTCTCAGTCGCAATATTGCATTGAATTATGGTCGAAGAGAGAAAAAAGTTGAATCAGGAGGATAGATAAAAAGTGAGCAGTTTGAGAGAAGACGTGAACTTCAAAATCTGGAGGAATAAAATGCCTGCATTATAAATCGGTTGTATGGATGATATATTCAGCTTTAACCTTGGTTTTAATGGGCGTCTGTTCTGTTCCAAAGAGATCTGACCGTGTTGGCGTTTCCATAAAGAATGCTCATTGATTCTAATCTTTTTAAGAAGATGTTATTCAGCATTTGATTCAAGCAACCGTCGTCTCTGGGAATAAAACGTGGATCAGAGAAAAGAAAGAGCACCCTTTTCCATTTTATACAACTTTTAAATGCCCAGCCCAGCCAAAAACATTTTAAAAGTGCTCGTGTAGCATTTACGAGAGACATTCTGTTCACTTTATTTCACCGCATGAGAAAATTCCCACTCCATGCAATAATACAATGAATATGAATGAAATTAATACGAATTAAACTAAAGAAAGTGCACTCATGTTCTCTTGTCGGTTTTTACTCTTTCCGGCCTTTTATTCGTTTCCTGTATATGCATTCCGCACTTGGCTCTTTAAATTTTTAACGCTTATCGTGTATTGAACTACTTCATTTTACAGCTCCAGAAAAGCTATATTAATTCATGGTTTGCTAATATGCGCTTTAAAAGTGTTAAATATGAATCGGATCCAAATGCAGACGGAAAAAATGATGGTTGATCCCATTTCTACAAATCGATATTTCTCTCACTCATTATTGAACTTTGATTATTGACGGATAACTCAACCTGTTCCTCTTATCGAATGAATGAAATGAAATGCCACTCAGAATAAACTCAATTAAGCAAACTTTATCCTCATCAAGCTACTCGTTGACACCTCATCCTCATCAATCAAAGAGGCAGTTGTATGTAAACAATAACAGATAGGGCATCCGGACGTGATCTGGTTTGGTTTTTATTTTCAGGTGCATAATATAGAAAATGTATTGAACTGTCACTTCTTTTCTGTTTAATCAATTTATCAATTTTCTGATGATGGGATGTGGCAATTGTCGTGTCAATTTGGTGACTATATGGATTATTGAATATGAATGATAAATGACTTAACCCAGTCAGCAATTGAAATAATGATAGCTCTGGAACTTACTGAATTAATGGGTTGTACGTTTGAAGTAAGGCATCTGCATCCGCTTGAGATTCATGTCCAATGGAATTTGGCATTAAAGTTTGGTTGTAGCCAATTCCCATGCAGAGTCCTGAAATTTTAAAAAAGGCATTTGAATTAACAACAAGATTAAATGGGAGGCGCTACTTAACGTGGCATGGTTCCTCTCACTTAGAATTATCATGTAATTTATTATCTCTTTCGCACCTCTATTAAATAAAGACTCTTGTCTTCCTCTTCTCTCCTCAGACTGCTTTTAATTTGACAAGCCCGAAATCTTTTTAAAATATTCAACGAAAAATAATAAAAAATGTGACGACGGATTTGCCTTTATGAGAACACGGTTTACTCTTTCGTGCTTTCTCAGGCACATCGCGCATTGTATTTAAGAATGTTTTTCTGCTTTGTCATAACACGAGAAAGCAATTTTCAGAAAAGTTTGTGAAACTGCCGTAAAATAAGGCATTTCTCGTCATCTTGGAATTAACTGCGGTAGCAGAAAGTTTCTCACAAAAGTATGTAATGAATGCACATGCGGTCTCTTTTAACCATTCAACAACTGAATTTTTATTATTTTCCTTTTCAAAAGCGTAAGCTTGATGCATTTTTTAAACATAAAAGACTTTTTTTATACGCAGTTTCCTTCCAAATTGATGCGCCATTCTCGTTTGAATTTTGAATCAAAGTAGTCTAATTTTAGAGAAGCATTGTAGAAGGAAATAAAAAACAAAGAGCGGATGCAACGGTTAAAGAAATAAAATTATTTGGATTTTGTTTTTCTGTTATTCACACACAATATCAGTCTTTAATCTCGACAAATTTTCGTCAAGAAAGTCCCTTCATTGTGTGCTGTAAAAAAAGTGAAAGCACGGAGGAGAACCTGTTGTAGTGAAATTAGACTACACATCACGTTCAACCATAGCCAACTTTAAAAAACCATTTTCAATTTTCAGATCGTTAATTTTTTATGCGGATTTTCAAAGTCAAACAAACCCAAGCCGACTTCCAATTACCCATGATAACCATGCGTGAAGGATGCGCTGAAGAACTGAATGAAAATTTGGTGAGGCAAACAGAAACCATGCGCAATTTGCAGTCTGTTTCTCTGTCTCCTCTGCTTTCTTTCTTGAAGTTCAACAGACATCTCATCTCATCATGCACATTAATATCAAAGCATGTCTTGACAGAGGTGCTAAAAGCCAAATCTACAATAATAGAGTGGCACTAACGCATCTGCAAAATATCGAGACTTCACTTTGCAGAGTAAATATTGCGATATCTAAACGGTTTTCAAAATATATTGGCTGACAAGAATCTCCCCCAAGCCCTATGAAGTTCAAAAACCTTGCATTACAATCGATTTGAAAGTCATTGCTATTCACTCATTGTTATTTAGTGTTCATACAAAGGATTAATTATATCAGAATCAACACAAATTTTTGGCTTTTCCAGAAATCTTTAACTCATAAAATAAATGCACATGGAAAGCTAAATAAACGAGCCTTTAGTATTAGTATGCTGCTTTCAGCAATTACAGTTTAACTGTTCGGAACTTACTTGCTCATGATTACATTATCATCACTCCTTGTCAGTCAGTCAATAATGCAATAAGTGAAATAATCTTTTATGGTTAACATGCTGGTAGCTACTGCCACTGCCATGCCGATATTAATTTGCTACCAACCATGGCAACTTTTAACTAAAACTCCAGGCTCTTGTGCGTCAAATTGATCTGAACACCCATTAACTCCTCAAAATCTGCGTTAATATATTCCACTATCTATCGGCCCTGCGATGAGCTAAAACTGTCACTGGCTGGCTTCATTCATCAACTTCAACTTTCATGAGATAAAAATATTTACTATCACCACAAACTCAAACTCTTCAGGCACCCATTCGTTTCACCTTTTCCCCTTCTCTCCTCTCAAGTCTAGTTATTATTCATATGAATTGATAACAAGTTATCTCCTTCACTGACGATGGCTCAAGCAAATCCATCATAATTTGTATTCCATGCGAGGTCAGCTCATTGACATTTGAAAATGATTAAATACAAATGTGACACAGCTTGCGTGATCTTTGTTTATCAACCTAACATAGGATTGATTGAATTGTCATTAACGGTGTACTGTAAGTGAATGGAAAAATAAGGAATTTTGCTACACTTTCACTAACGTGTAGAAAAACGAGAACATTCGGGGTTTGAGGTCCGCTGAACCGTAATCATGGGCATATATTCCCGAAACTTTTAAAGATCTTCTACACACATCCAACTGAATAAAGCAGCTGCATTTGACGCATGATTTACCTCAAAAATGTTCTGTTCATCTTCAAGGCAATGTCCGCAGCTTGATTCAATGTGATGGTGATGGTAATGGTCTAAGAATGGCGTTGGCGTGCTTTACTTGTTGAACCTAATTCATAAAACTGTTTGGGTTGGAAGCCAATAATGGGAACAGAAAGAGAAAACCCCAAACGGTACGGTTTATCGTCTTTTTATCAAACGTTAAAAAAAGACCGCAGTCTAACAGGATTTGCCGGCTGACTGGGAGGAGGGTTGGCAGGACAATCATAATTGTTCAAAAGCTGAATAAACTTGGATTAATGGTAAAGGAGTTGCCGCATCGCTATAGAAATTCGAGGTAGCAAGATGCCCGTGCCAAGGAAGGAACCCTCGCCTACACACCTTCAATTTGATTGATCCACAAACAAGGTCATTTTTACGGTACTTTGGATTTGCTTTCACTTCACGAAAAGAAAGGTCTCTCTCACATTTTATAAAAGCAAGGATTTCGGGTCTTCTTGGATGAATTCAGTAAATAAAAAAATTGAACTTCAAAGGGTAGATACCGACTATCCCAAAATGAGGGGGCTAGTTTTAACGAACTACACAATGACCTCAGATAATGCCCATACGATTACTCCTACACTTTTTTGCTGCATTTATCACTGTATCTGCGACATCGCCATAGCATTTTTGTATGCTATAATTAAGCAAAGCAGAAATGAAAGTGGAAATTGTTTGAGCGTTAGCAACATTCCCTTCCCTTGGGATTAAATTTTTAGAGTGTTGAACGATAATTGAATGGAGTAGATCTACACTTGATAAACTTTGACTTTCTACTTTTGGTTACAATGTTGATTTCCAGCGTTTTTTATGGGAATAGGGTGTCAATGTCAAGGGTAGGGGAAACGGATTGACATGGAGGGTTAAATTAGA
>JAQIWU010003165.1:0-10162 GCA_034696445.1 Isotomiella minor
CTCAATTTTTCCAAAAAAAAACAAAAACAAATGGGAAAAGGGGGGATGTTTTTGTGGGGGTGTGGCACTCTCACTTTCGGATAGACAATGAATGGAGGCTTGTATTTAAATTTACGTACGATGGTGTCGATGGGTATCTCCTCGTATTCGTCGCTGCTTAATTTTCTTTCCATCATTTTCTGGATTTTCTGTATTCAAAAATTGTTTTTTGTCTCCCAACACTTTGGCTTTGCTCTTGCCGCCTGCCTTGCCTCACACCGTCTCACGTTACTTTGGACTCCAGCTCTGGATCACCTGAATCCAATCTATCGAGGCTTTTTTTGGGAAACACACGTGTGTGCAAGGATTTTTGACGACCAAGGGGACATCAAATTGAATTCTGAAGCGCTCAGGGGTCAACAGGTCAGGACCGTCAGGAGGATCGTGTTCACGTGGAAATTGGTATGGTGTAAAATTTGGCGACCCTAAAGAAGTGACTTGACCGTTTTTTACAGTTTTTAGTGGATTGACATCATGGCAGAGGTGGTGGGGTCGGAGGCTGCGGCTAAAAAGCCGTCGTCATTAACTCTGCAAGTTCGTTTTACGACCAAGCATAAAGAGTAAGACACGCAAAACCTCATTCTCTACTGATTGATAAGCTCTGGTATTTTTTTAGATACTCCATTCCGGATTTTCCATTCCTGGTGGATGCTCAGTTAGGGGCAGATGGATTGAATGCGCTTGTGAATCAAGTTTTGAAAGGTAGACTTCATTTAGATTTGAGGGTATCTAACTTTTATCTGATCTGTGTTTTTTTTGCCTAAAGATGACGGAGTTGTGGAAAGAGAGATTGACTTTGACTTTCTGATTGGAGGAGAGTTCCTTAGAAGTACCTTGGAAGATTTGGTTCTGCGACATGAGGAGCTGATTGACAAGGACAAACCTTCGGAAGACAAGGAGGGGGCACCGAAACTCAAAATTGGAGTTGAAGAAGTTATCGATGTTGAATATTTAGAAAGAACTTGTGCTCCCGAACCAGAAAATGTGTTAATGCATGATGATTGGGTTGCGGCTGTGGATTGTACAGAAAACTGGTATGGATTTTGTCAGAAGAATCTTTGATGGAAAGTACGTTTCTTAATTTGTTATGTTGACTTACTGTAGGATTCTGACTGGATCGTACGATGGTACCTTGCACCTTTGGTCAATCAAAGGGAAACATCGTCTAGCCATTCCTGCCCATGGATCTCCGGTGAAAGCCGTATGCTGGGTGACTCCCAACGATTCTGAAGACTCTTCTGTTTCAAAAACATTTGCCAGGTACTAAGATCTTCATTACCACGTTATATGATCAAATAATAAACCTAATTTCGTATTGTTGCAGTGGCTCTCACGATCAGACCATAATGATTTGGGAGTGGGATTCTGACAAAAATAAAATAAGCTGTAAATGGGTGTGTAAAGGACACAAAAGAAGCGTGGATTCCCTGTCTACAGATCCTTCAAAACAACGTCTAGCAAGTGGTTCTTGGGATGGAGAGTTGAAAATTTGGTCTGCTTCATTAGAAGGCGACGCTCCTGCAGATAACAAAAGGTCTGAACTGGAAGGTGCAGGAGATGAAAGTTTGAAAAACAACAGAGTGCGTTAAACATAACCCATTTGTTATTTTCGATGTTTGCGTAATCTAACAAATTGTTTATTCTGTTTGTTTAGACCCCGATAATGACCCTAGCGGGGCACAAGGAATCTATATCTTCTGTTTGTTGGTCGGATCCAGAGGAACTTTTGACATCATCGTGGGATCATACCATAAAATTGTGGGATGTTGAGACGGGGGGATTGAAGTCAGAGTTGGTCGGGAATAAGGCATTCTTTGGCATGTCCTGGTCAAATTTAAATAACACCATAATAACCTGTTCAGCAGACCGTCACATTCGGTTGTATGATCCACGATCTAAAGGTTGACTGTTTTGTTTTATTTTTGAAAACCTGCAACAATTTGATTATGTAATTCTCATTTATAGAGGGGTCCATCGTAAAATCCATGTTCACGTCTCACTCGGGTTGGGTGTCCACTGTGAACTGGTCGACTACTGATGAGAACCTCTTCATTTCTGGAGCACATGACAATTTGTTGAAGCTCTGGGATAGGCGCAGTTCTCGAGCCCCCCTGTACAACATGTCCGGTCACACTGATAAAGTTTTGTGTTCCTCTTGGAAGAATCCCGAGTTGATTATGGGAGGTGGAGCAGACAACAGTTTAAGAATTTTTAAGTCCAATGCATATAAGACATAATGTCAATGTTCCTTGTTTTGTTAGTATTATTTTTACTGACGGTTTAGGTGCACAACTTTAGTTTTACAAAAATAAAACATGTCTTTTGTTCCAAAGACAGTAGATACTGATGATAATGCGTGTCATTGTTTTTTATATGGGGCAGAGTGAGAAACGGGAAAGTTCTAATGGGTTTCTATAAAGAGACTTGTCTACTATCCATTTTCAATGATGCTCACATTCTGCCTCTGAACTTTCTCCAATTTCTTGCACATGATACCCTTGCAACAAAAGTATCAGCATCATACGTCAAATCAAAATCAGTCGGTCATTTGATCAGGCAGAAAAAGACATACGAGATTCTTGTATTTTTGGAAAACCTGGCAAATCCTAACCTGCCTTACCCTTATTTATGAATGTAGGGTATGACCTTGAACAGAAGAAATGTGATCGTGATGATCTTGTAAAGAGCCTTTAGTACATCCCTATCCTTCATCCTTCACCCTCACCCATGCACCCTCCTCTCATCTTACCTTTGTTATATACCTGCTGAGAAATTTTTTAGGCACAATTCCGTTACTGAGTTCGCACGTTCAGATTATAAATCAATTCGTTTTCTCGAACACAGGCACATTTCATTTCACATTTTGGGAAAAAGCAAGGATTAGAATTTCAGAATTCACATAATTGATTAGTATGGGTCGCATAATCCGAAAGTTCATATTCATCAGCCTTCTTTTCTCATCGTGGACAGTGACAGCAAAGTGCTCCACAACATTGGGAAAGGTGAGTTGAGTTAGAGTAACTCATATATTTTCAACATTGTAGGGGCATAACAAGACTTTTTTATTTCATCAGATATTTACTCATGACCGAGGACCTTCTAAAACTGCAAGATTGGATGAACAGGCAAGAAAGACCTTTGATTCTCTAATTTTCACAATTTAAACAATTTTACAATGTCCGTAGGACGACTTTGAATACATAAAAAGAGCCATTGAGGAGTTCCGAGAGAGTATTCCGACTTACACTGGCTTCGCCTTGATTGACCTAGTTTTTGAGTAAGTTCAATATTCAAGCGATTGACTCATTAATCTCACCATTATCTATTTGGCGTTTGTTTAGAATGTTCAAACTTGCTTTCATCTTCATGCTAACCTTCATTGTTCCACCGGACATGATGGACGAATCCTTAACCTCATCAAAAAACTTTTACCGTTTTGAACAGTTTATGAATAACACTATTTAAGTAATGGAGTCATTCCAAAATTCAAGACTGAGCTATTTGTATTTTCTTTTACTTTGGATCTAATTCATTAGGGTATGACTGTACATTTTAATCATTGACGTATGTAAACCTGTCATTTTTACTGTGCACCTGCATGAATAAAGTGATATTTGAATGTATCAATCACGCCTTGTTTGAGAATGGAAAAGACAATTAATTGATCGAACTCGTTTGGCAATAAATCGCTATCTGTCGCACCTGTTTCCCTTTCGCTATTAATCATATACCTCTTGATGGTTGATAAGATTATATGCACCACAAAGTTTAATTGTCAAAGCGTAAAGAAGCCACAGCTGGACAGTTATTCATTCATTCATGACATTATTTTGTCCCAACATTCAAAATGCAAGTGACTTCAATCATAGTCCTCTTTGTGTACTCCATTGTAAACCCTAGCGGTTGCGAATTTCTCTATCCCCCCGAGGACTTTTTCTCTACGGAAGATGTGAGTGGTGTAACGTGGGCTCATGGCGTGAATTCTCAGGAATTTTTGACAAATGTGTTTGCTGACCCTGACATTCGAATGATTGAAGCTGACCTGAGTCAGGGGAAACTAAACATCTCAGGGGAGATATCTCTCATTGACACCGTCATCATGGCTCATCCTCCGGCAAAAACCTCCGACCTGTCATTTGAGTCCTTCATCACCCAAGTCATAGAGTACAATAAGGGAAAGTCCCTTCAGGAAATGAAGGGGGTCAAACTGGACTTCAAGGATTACTTTTCAGCTGCCTGGGGAATTTTGAATCTCGGGGGGAAAAACACCTCAGAACATGAAGAATGTCAATGTGGGGGCTACCAATTTCCCATCTGGTTAAACGCTGATGTCGTCAAAGGGCCCTTGGACTCGGAGAGTGAACCTAAGACGACAGGAGTTCATTTTCTCAGGTTGCATAACATAAACCTACCCTCAGCAGTTCTTTCTTTGGGGTGGACAACGAGATATCAAGGTATATGAAAAATTGCCTGATGCAAAACATTCTCCATAACATGTACTCATTTCTAGAGGGGAAAGTAGGAAGCTATACAAGGGAGCATGTGGATTCAATGATTGATGTCTTTCGAATGTTTAACGCAATTCCTGAAGCCACACAACACATCCCAGTCACTTTCGCAGTTCGAGCCGCATTTGCTGAAAATTCTTTAGGAAACTTGATGTACCTTTTGAATGCTACTTCGTTCAGGTCATCCCTCACCTTGTGGGGAGGAAGTACTGACCCTAAAATCAACAACACGAGACTCGCAGACATGTTCAAATTGGTTGGAAAGGGGCGAGTTTTTATTGACCTGCCCTACGACGACTGGAAATACAGTTCGGCGCATACAAACTATTGTTCCTTGTTTTTCATTATGTCTCTCGTATTCTCATATTTACAAATTGCTTAACATAATTGGTTTCTCTACAATAAAGCCATTCATATATCAATAACAATGTTCATTTTTTAATGTCAGCTTGACACCTTCGTCAAACCTAAAGAGAAAGTTCAAACTGTTCATTTATTTTATCCGAGTGACAAGAGAAAGTTAGTAGCTTCAACCCTGAAAGCCATTTCAGAAAGTTTTTTTGCGTGAGATAAGAAGCATCTGGCATAGTCAAAGAATGTTTTGTCAATTTTTAGAATTGAGTCGACTTTCCCTAGACTTGGGGTCTGAGATAACAATAGTAGCAATTGAAATATGTGTACAGAACAAATCTGCATTATTACCTACCACCACCACTACTACTGCGACTTTTATTACTTTGAAAGAGTTTCGTTCCACACCCACCCACACACATCAATCACCGGTTGAGTAACCCTACGCTTTTGATTTCGATTATACAACTCTCTCCCCGATCAGTTTGTTTTTCTTACTCCTACAACTTTCACCTTCATCCTGACTTTGAGTGGAGAGACCATCCCCTTCAATGACTTTGAAGGACGTAACTGCCCTTTCCTTCTTAGAAAGGTTTCATCGTTTCAGAGAACTTTTTCCTGTCCCCTAATACAATTCGCCCCTGTGGCTTTCTGAGTAGACTGACTTTCTTTTCTTCTGTGAACTTACCTAATAAAGAAAGTAGGAAGGATTCATTATCTCACCTTTACAACAAACAACGTGGGTCTACAGCATGCTTCATTGCATTCAAATCAGGGGCAGTACGAAGAAGAGTCTATGTAGTGGAATGTGTGAACAGATAATGGATTTTAATAATCGCCCGAATACATATTAATTTGGGAACCTTTGTCTCTTATCTTTGACATAGGTACAGGAGGAAGGAGCTCAAAAGCCAATGGTTGGAACGAAACCACGAAAGGACAAGAATAATCACACGGTATGATTACAATAAATTGTTATTTTCCCTACATATCTCGTCATCCCTCCCTGTGTAGCAGCTAGAGACCCTACTACTTCCACTATATTAAGTTTATGAGTGATTTAGTGGCTCTCTTATGTTATCCTTGTTCTAAGGAAAAGCTGCAACCTCACAAACAAATGCATGCACCACGATAACTTCCTGGTATGCATGGATAAAATGAGACATTTACTGGAGAGAATGAATGGATGTTTGTTGATCAAGAAACCCATTCAGTTTTGTAGTCAGACACACGTTCCCTTCCGTTGTTCTCGACTCCTATGCGAGTTTATTTCATTTTCTTCAGTAAAGAGAAAGCAAAGGCAGACGAAACGAGGATGAGAATGAGACTGACTTAACCCAAGCTTTGAGGAGAACATTTTGATAGTAGGGTTCCGACTCTCGACAGGATAAGACGTCTCTCTTTTGCGTTCTCTCTATCTGCTCTTACTACTTTCACTATTACATACTTCGGTATTCTTACTCCCAAAGGAACTTTCTTTCCTTCCATCGCTTAATTTTCCTCGTGCATCAGCACACTAAAAGTTGAACTGAACTGAAAGTTTGACGATAGACCCAACTTCATTTCACTTGGCTGGACGATATTTTGATCTTTTTACTTCGGAACTCTTGTCATTCCTTTTTACCGTGTTCTCTAAGTCCTACAATAGGAAACAACATAACTTTTAGTGAAAGTGCAATGAAATCTGAGAAAAATTCCTCCTGAGTTGTGTTCAACCGAGAAAAAAAACAGAGTGAATGGAAATAAAATAAACTACATGTGGGTCTTTGCAGCAGAGAAGTCGTTGTTGTGTGTATTTTGCATTAGAGATTGAATATTCATGGAAGTGAAAGTACTCATATAAGATAAGTGGAGAGAAAGTGAAAAAGTCCTTACTCGCTTAGCTGTACTTAACCCCTTAAATGTATAAGTGGATTCTGGATTATTGGATCAACAACAACACTGCAAAACAAGGTTCGTACCTTACTTTGTGTACTATACACACATCCACATATGCATCCAACTGTACCGCTTTAAATTACGCGTTAATTTGTCAAAACAGCAGGGAAAGTGCGGCAGAGTCGTATCACACGACAAGAGCCAAGTAATCTGCCAAAGTTTTTCCGCATTCTTGGCGATCTAAATGTAAAATCTTCCAGAGAAATACTTAATGTTATCTCCTGATAAAATCCAAGCAAACCTACTTTTCGAAGTTGGAGAAAGTTTTCCCCCAATTGTCTAAAAAGCAAACATGGTAGGTACCCAACGCAAATATCATGGGACTGAGAGAAAGAGAAAGGGGCCATGAATGAACAAAAACCGGTCACATCTGTCTTTCCTTTGAGGTAATAAGAGATATGGCATATTGATTGTGTCACAGTGTAAACTGTTTCAAAACAACTTTTGACTTGTTGTTTCTGGAGAAAGTAATGACAAAGATTTTGATTGCCTAAGGTGTTCTTTCAGTCACTCAAGGGTGGAAGAAAGTCACTTTACAGACATGCATGCGCTGCATAAAAGGAACACTAACAACCTCCTTTTCATGCTACTTATGTCGCTTAATAAAAGAGGTTCCGGCTCACAAAGTAATTACTTTCAAGATCATATCATACAGGCATTACGCCCTTTAAAACTCTTCAAAAAACAGCTGCAAGCAATCATGCTTTTCTCAAGCAAAGAAAATCCCACAATCCTGATGTGGTCTACTTACTTTCACATGATATTTTGTTTGAATGAATGATACTTGTCCCCATTTTTGTGCTCTTTAAAGAAAAGGCCTTATGACATGGCCAAGGAAGAAAGGACTAGTTTTCGCTTGTAAAAATTGCCCTAACCAAGCAAGTTGACATGCTGTACAGAAGCATTATACGCATTAGTCTAATAGTAGTGGGTTCTTACTCCATGCACTATGCAACTAAGAAGGAGAGAGGAAGAGAGGGTTAAGTTGTTCTCTACTCCTTGTGAGCACGAAGGCAGGAGAAAGTTCAGTTCAGTTTCCATTAGAAAGATGAAAAATCTGTTGGCTCAGTTAAATTACATTGTACACATTCATTGTCTATGCCCTACGAGTCCTTCTAAAGAAAAAAGAAAATGTAATTTTGGAATGAAATAAATTTACTGCTTTCTTTTATACTTGCATTGAAGTCACCCCTTCTTCAAAGGCAAGTTAGTATGAACGAACGAACACACAGACTTGGACAAGCAATCTACGCTTGTATATAGAAAGCAGGAAGAAGAAGCCAGAAAATAGTATAGTCTCTTCCTTCTCTACTTATAACTTTATATCAAGCTATTTTAACTTTGAAATATTGTGAGTAGTTATTCCCTGCCGCAGCCTCCATTCCTCTCTTTCTTCTCCCATCGCATCGGAATTTCACCATGCAGTGCATTTTTTATCTCCTTAAAGAAAAAAAAACATTCTCTCCTCAGTCAATGCTTAGGAAAAACAAATGAGAGGGACACATAAAGTTCATTTTCTCTTTACTTTCTCCTTCTTATACTAACGCAGTTTTTCTTCTCATAAACGGTCCTGCCACGTTTCTTCGGATTTAGTGTTTAGAGAATGGCAATTGTAATTAGAAATGAGGTCATGGCATGCCAGAGAAGAGGCGTTAATACTAACACCTTGTTTAGTCCTTTCTCTCTCTTCCCTTCTTGGCATTCCTTTTTCTTTGAAAAGATTTAGTTGGAGAAAAAGGTTTAGGAAAAGCAGACCCTTCTTGACTGACTGGTTGACTAAACTGTACCGAATTATTGATGCTTCTATTAGAACTAATCTAAAAAGAAAGCTAGAGAAAGTAGAAGAAGGAAAGAATGAATGAGGGAAACATGGCAGAGGAGGAGGAAGACTTACTTTTACCTCACTTACCCGCTTGCTCACACATTTCTTTTTCTTTCCTTCTCACTTTCATCTCAATCCGAAGACTAAATGCCGAAGCGAATTTCGCCATTTCTAAACCCACACTTTTAGTGTTTTTGAACGAGTTGGTTTATGGTTTCCTAGCCCTCAGTCAGTTAGTTGCAACCAACCAAAGCATTGGACATTTCTTCCGTCTCTCTAACTGCTCCGTTATCGTCGGCTATGCTGTGGAGTGGAAGGAGAGAGAAGAGCAATGAGGGATCTATGCATTATTTATTTTTAATGGCCTACCAACCTGTTTCCTCCTTAGAGAATTAGACCAAGAAAAAATCTACAATGCAGAGTAATGAAATTCGCTTTCTCTAAATGTAATACGACTTTTTCCTCATGCTCATATATTTTCCTCACTCTCCCGCAGGCAGGCAGGGAGGGAGGAAAGGAGCCTTGTTCATCCAATCGGACAAAATAATCAAACTGAAACATCTAAATCTGAATCTGCTTGCACATTCACATTTACATCCGTGTTCACAGTCGAGTCGTAAAACACCATGAAAGAATAATTTTTCACAGTTGGACTTGTGGACGCTTTATTTTTTGATTTCTCTGCATAATAGCTCCATTCATACAACTTTTGAATATAGTTTGCATTTCCACCTCTGCATATATTCCATCATTATTACCGTGATTCGGAGGGAGAGGATGCAAATAATTCCAAGAGGGAAGTGAGACTGTATTATACATGCAAATAGAGGGACACACGTGTTTGTAATTTTCATTTCAATTCATTTGATGGGAATGTGAATTCCTCCTATTGCAGGAGAAAGTAAGTAAGTTGTTGGCAGCGAGAGACTGTTCTTTTTAACGCTTTAACTTGCAATGGCCGTACAAATAATACGATGCCTGACACCAAACACTGTGGGTTTTAGAGGGAATCAGTTCGTGTAGTAGTGGAGAATGATGAGGATTCAGAGAGGGAGAGAGATCACATTGGCAATAATGTCGCAAAGGATTTTACTTTGTTTGAATGGTCAATATTTGCTCCCATTCGCGGTGATTAATTTATTACCTCCTCCCATACACCCTTTTCTATGTTAGGCTCGTTATGTTCGTGGTCGCCTCACAATGTCGAGCTCATTTGTGCTTTAAACCATCCTACAGATCTCTATCCCTTGTCGTGTCTAACCATTTTTCATGCCTGGTATAGATGTGACGATAATCACAAGAAACAGAAGTGATAACCGCATCTCTCTCTATTTACATACTGCTATACGACTTAAAAACCTACATTCCACTCCATGACCAGGATTTTATGGCAAAATTCTGTGCAAATTGTAGAATGGACGGAGACCCAGATACCTGAAGACTATAAGATTCAGAACTGAAGTAGGGAAGATGAGAGAGGACATAAGGGTTTTGGTATTGGAAG
>JAQIWU010003166.1:0-10162 GCA_034696445.1 Isotomiella minor
AATATTGTTCTTGTGCCTCAACCATTCACTACTTAATTAACTAACCAATTTTGCCAAGTTTTTCTTACATTATATGATGATAGGCATTGTAGATAAGCAGTGAAAATACATTTTATGTACCAACATTATGAGAATATTATGCGTTACTTTCAGTTTCAATTTCAAACTTTCTCCACACCTTTATCAACCCATATTACACGGATTGGATTACTCTTACTTTATTCCTCCTCCCACATTTTCGTTTGTTAGAAAAATTAAGTAATATGGAAAATACTGCAATCCATAAAACTCTGTCCACTACTAAATTAATTAGACTATAGAATAACTAAAAGCTGAACACACCCACGTATAAGGCTGTAGAGATGCGATACTAGCGACTTACGTTTTTGTAGGCAAAAACTTGTGGAAAAATGGTAGGCTGAAAATGCCAAAAAATTATTGGACTCTTCTTGTACTGTACTTTTTAGCTATTGATTTGCTGCAATCCCAATAGAATCCATTGTGACACAATTAAGTGTCATAATAAAGCCATTAAATTCAAAACGTCGAAGACCCTGGTCAATCTAAGATTAAACTATTCACAGTGGCCCACTTTCTTTAACAACTTCAAAGCTAATCAAACTTTTCTAAAAAATGAGGCAGCTTAAAAGGAACCTCGTCACCTTAATTTCACACAGACAAGCAAAAAATGTGTACGTATAATAATTATAAAATTGTGTAAAGTATAAAAGTGTTATTATTTATCTCCAAAAATGTGTAAAATTGCAGAATATTCCACATTTTTTAAAAAGTAATAAAGAGAAAAGATACCCAAAACAAGGTCTACAGCTTTAGCTATGAATTTATTTAATGGTCGACATCTAATTTAGGACGCTAGAGAAAGCAAAAGCTACACGACATTGCGGAATACCAAAGCCATTGCCACTCCTACAAATGCCCATGAATCTTTCTTGATTTTTGTGGCGGAATTTTTGTTGGGACAACTTTCAGCACTCCCAGCCCCCTTAAGACATTTTCCATTGTCGTTTTCATCTTCTCCCCAGATGGGACCATTGCAGCAGCGACATTGAGTCCTTCCATGAAGGTAACAAAATCCTCCCTCTTGACAGTCCTCATCATCTTCACAAAAGGAGGCCCAGTTCGCTTTACCACCTCCGCTGCACTTGCAATTACCATCGGCTATAAAAAATATTGTGAAATTGTAAAAATAGAATCTCTTTGGATGACTTATATTACATTTGCAGCGACGCTTCATGGGTGCACTGCAGGAACAGGACCCATCACCCTCTGTTTGGAATCCTGGCATGCAATCGCACCTATTTTCTGAAGGAGAGGATCCCCCATGGGGGTGGTAGCAGTGGGCATTTAAGACGCAGTCTGCGGAGCTGGCACAGCCATGTTGTCCAGCAAGGACGTTTCCGGTGGGGGTCGAGACTGAGATTAGCGTACAAAAGACAAAAATATTTACCCAAGTCATCATTTGTTATACCACCGACTGTAGGGTACTGGCGTGGCCAATGATTGTATTTTTTTAGCAAAAAGTAGGGGCAAGTTGCTGGACAACTTGATGACTTTGGTCACCTTCGTTCGGTGACCGGCATAAACCACACCCCCAACTCAACTTCTTCTTCCCTTCATCATGGCCGGAGGTCCAGTTCACCACAGCCGTCAGACTCAGTCAGTGGAAACATTACAAAATGGCAGCCTCACGATCAACCTTGCAGAATGAATTGGAGTCTCTACAAGCAGAAGAAATTTTGCCAAATTCAGTCTCACAATCAGGACAATTGAATACAAACCAACGAAATTCCACTGATCAACAAAAACAACGTCCATTGCCACCACCAGCAAGAATCTCAACCAAGGAACTTCTAACCGAAACCGCATCCAACCCGGCCTACACCGACGATCAAATTTTGGAAGCAGTTTTGGAAGAGATTTCTGTACAAAGTGACGAACTACTTTTGGGTGAAGAAATGTGGCGTAGGCGAGCTCTGGAAAAGAAACTGTCTGAAAATTGTCTCACCCCCATTGGCAGGTCTCACAGGGTTGGGGCAACTTTCCCCAGTGTGGCACAGGCTAAAGCGTGGTCCGTAGAGGTACGCCTTGAAACAATCATTTAGACTTGAAAATAAATGTCTTTCTTTCTTCCTCATAGAAAGAATTTTGGAACAGTTCCATCCCAAGACAGCAGCGGATTTGGAAGTACTCCGACCCAGAAGGTAACGCCGGCGAGTTCTGGAGCCCCATAACCAAGCGGTTCGGACCTAGGCAAGAAAAAAAGATGGAAGAGCTCAACAAAGAGTCTCAGACAGGAAAAAGGTTGTCTCAAAATCAACAATGTCGGCGTTACTCGAGACAAGTGCGTTGGGAGCAGAAGGTCATTGCTGAATATGATGAAAAGGCGAAGAGGATGATGCTGGGAAATGAAAAGTACGAAACCTCCGAACGTCTCAAAGACAGAGAACTAAAGCGGACTCTCAACCGGTACAAATTTTACGGGAAAGCAGTGTCGGACAACTTGCGGGACATTGAGAATGATACAAGGCGCATTGATGAGATAAGCATGAAGGGGATTTTCCAAAGGTACCTTAGAATACGATAGATACAAAGTAATTTTGACGGCATTTCATGAACAGGTTTCAAGTTGAGCAGATGGAAAGACTCGTCTCAGGTTACAATAACTTGAAGTGGATTTACGACATGAATCCTGAGCTCGTGGACAATCTTGCCACCCAGCATTTCTCCAGTGCTCCTGGGAAGAGGTGGATGAACCTTAACAAGGGAGAAGTGAAGCAAGTTCTCATGTTGCTCCAAATGGGAAGAGGCAATCCAGACTTTTGTCCTTCGACGTATCTCATTATGCCCCAAGAGGATAGAAGACCAAGTCTCCCTCATCAAGACACCGTCATGCCAAGACCCTCACTGCATTACACTTCTTCTGTAAGGATCCCGCCTGGACAATCCACACAGGGCCCTGCTCTGGCTCCCGTGATGATGGCCCCCAATCCCCCACCACCAGTGATGATTATGAATCCTCCACCGCAAACCACTCCTCGGAAATCTGTTGAAGGACCCCTGAGAGCTTCCAAGCAAATGCCAGTTCACATCCCCGGACCAAACTCGTTGAAGCATAATATTGTCATTAGGGCCTACAGTAAAGAGATGGATGGCCCACCCCTGACAAAACCTAGTTTAAGGAAGTCAAAGGACGGGGCCAAAGTGGACGGCGAAGAGGACGATGAAGAAGAAGAAGAGGAGGAAGAAGAGATTGGCCTCACAATCGAAAGTTTTGTACCTTCCTACCGCTCATAAATGACATCAACGCCACAGATCATAGTCACCTTTGTCAATTTGTTTGTATGCACTATTTGTAGCCTCAAAATAAGCAGATCAAAATTACAAGCCTTGAATAAACTGGACAGATAAACAGGATTTGGCGTCATTAGAAAGGAAAAGTAGGGCAACTTTTACTTTGCGTCACAAGAAATGTCCGGTTTTTTGGCACGGCCAAAGTTTGTTTACCTTCGGGGATCCCATGCGTCATTTTTTGGGGTCTTTGTGGACGTCACGAGACAAGACCAGATCCGCATACCTGCCCCACATTATTTACCTACGTCGGATAATTAAGCATTAGGTAAGGTGTAGATTCGGAACGCTCCTCGGAATTAATTTATAGGGTTCATTCATTAAACTTCAACCTATCTATGACTATTGGGAAAATTAAATGATGGGTTATGCAAGACTACCGGATTATAATGCAAATGAAGTACTTGCACAACATTTTGCACACGACATGGTCTTGGAAATCGTATAAAAGGAAGACTGTTGGGAACCAGAGTTATCACTGACCTGACAGACAGAAACAGTCTCTTGTGCAATCATAAAGGAATCTTTACTGCAAAAATGAAGGCGTCAATTCTTATCCTGGTTGCCTTCGTCGGGTTTCTCGGCTGTATGGGAGGTAAGTATTTCACCTTGCCCCCACTAGGATGCTCTAAAACGTTTATATTTTTCCAGTACCTGCGCCAGCCCCACAGATCCAGTTGCCTCCAATCCAGATTCCCCAACTCCCCATCTTACCTCCACTCCCACAGTTACCTCAACTCCCCATAAACGACCTTCTGAACACCCTCCTGACCCTGCTCCAGTCCCTTCAACCGGTCACCCAGGGGTTGGTGAGTAGTCTGACATCCCTCGTACAAGGTCTCCCTGGACAGCTTTCAGGACTAACGTCGAGCCTCACCAATGCCTTAAGCAGTCTGCAAGGAATGGTTGGACCCATGCTTAGCCAAGTCCAATCTCAAGTTGCCCAAACAGTCAGTGGACTTACAAGTCAAATCACTGCCCTCACTTCACAGCTCCAACAACAGCTTCAAGCCCTAACTAACCCTGCACTTTTGAACAGCGTGTCCAGTCAACTCACTTCAACCTTGACTCAAGTCGTGGGTCAAGTGACCCAGCTACAATCCCAGATACAGATGGCACTCAACAACTTAATTCAACAGGGACAAAGTGTCACCTCGGCACTTCCTTCTGCACTAAATACCCTCCTGGCCCAGGTCACTGCTCTGCAAAGTCAACTACAGACCCTTCTATCTGCTCTGACCAATTCTGTTGGACAACTTCCTGGCTAGAGATAACAAAGTGAAAGTTCCAAGTCCAACAATTAGGCTACAGCTACATCATAAATGCAAATCTTCAATTAGCAAAGAAACAATTACTTATCAATAAACAATTTATTAACAGACTTGTTACTTTTTCGTCACACTTTCTTTTAGAGTCAATTGATAAACCACAAATCTATGATTAATACCAGGAAGACAATGAAGCTTGGTTAGGGACAGTAGTCCTCCGGAAGAGCTTGGACATACAAAAAATACTCGTTTCGCTCGGGAATGTAGCAGGGCCATGGAACACATAACGCATGGTTCATGGAGCATGTACACATCTAAGCCGGTGCATAAGTAATCTTCATGTCGATTTCTTGAAAACTTCAACATTGACACGGTGGTACAATAGGACTGTTGAGTGGTGTCCCACACTACATCCTTGGTTCCCCCTTGGATCTGCCCCAGCTCTTCTAAAGCAATCATGACGGCATGTTTGATAGGATGGGTTTCAGTACCACCGCCTGTGCAGACGAGGACTTCTTTAGAATTCGATGCTGAGTCGAAAATTAGGCAGACCTGGTCACTATTTACTTTCTTACTGTGTTCCATTACTTGTGTCATGTTGTAATACGCTTCTTCCAAGTCCATATCAGAAAAACCGCAGTTGACTTCTAGCAAGTCCTCGATTTGTTTGTCAGGGTGAAAGTTACAAGGCCAAAAAATAGACACTGTGCCATACTGCTGCCTTGTTAAAGGGGGTATGGAGGCAACGGGTGAAAGACGAAGGTTCATATCCAATCCTTCATGGAGATTCTTCTGCTCCATTAGACTTTGTTTGATGGAAGCTACCGAAGTGTCCAAGTTTTCTGTCGGTGGTGAAATTATCACTTCTAGTCTTCCTCCACGTGTTCGAATCCTTTTCAAGTGCAAAAGAGTTTGAGGCAGTGGGGGTAAAGAAGATAGAATCTTGGAAGCGTGCTTCCGCTCAGCTATGCCACATGTGACCACTAAGCGAGTTGGAATTTCTTGCAAGTAAATGTCATTTAAGATGCATTTAACGGAAATTTGCTGTCGGAGTTTGGCCATGCTCAACCTACGCTTCTTGATCGGAGGCTCAGGAGGTGAAGACAGTTTCGACTCACAAACACTGTCATCAAGGGTCTTCTTTATAATGTTACATTCAGCATTTTCACAATTTGGCGTGGTGTATTCTTCAACTTCTTGCGAATCTACAACTAAACAGAGGGAATGGGAGGGTTTTTCTGCAGCAGTATTGTTCTCCATCTTCTTTTTCTTCGACAACTGACTCCTTTACACTGTCACCAAAACCAAATCAAATCCGAAGATTAAGTGTGTGTCTTAACTTAAATCTTCCGAGTATTGATGCGGACAAAACACACGCCGTTCTGGCGTGGTTCACTTTTACTTCTTTGCGGAGGATTTGAGTTTGGTATGGATTCAGTGGGTTTGTCAGTTGCGTCGATGTCTTCAGTCACTTCAGGAGAACTTGTTTGCTGCTGCGATGGTGGGAGGGGAGAGGAGGGTCCGGAGAATATTACAACACACATGCCATTTAACGACGTATTCGTATAAACTTTATCACACCAACTATCTATTTTCTGTAAAGTCTTTTCTTTCTTCTCTGCGCTGCGCTTCAACTTATTCGACACGTCTACATGGGCCATAGTCAACTGATACGATGTAGCTACTGCGGCCAGCTTTTCAACAACATCCGAATTACTCGAAACGGATAACTGGAAAAGTACACAATGAAATATTGATTTCCATAAATCATTCTTGGTTTAATTTAACACTTACTGGGGTAAACGCTGTTCCTTCAGGTGGGGTAGCTGTAACTTGTCGATAAATTTCCAAAACACTTTCCGATCCCACCACAGCCACTAAACACAATGAAAAATACAAAATCAAGCATTGAGAGGAATTATGCATCCACAAACACTTACCAGTCTTTTTTGATTTGTAAGTTCTATTAAATATGGAAGTCGTCAACACACTTTCTGGAACGGAAAGATCATCTGTAGAAGCAACGGAATCCCCAAAAAGAAAACCTAGAGAAATCAGAATTGACAAGATAAAGTAATGCAACAACGCTCAAAGCAACAAACTAACCTTGTGATAATTTGAGTTTGACCAATTTCATTGCAGCTCGTGCGTCTTCTATGGGACAATGTCCTTTTGGATTATTTTGGATGTCCTCATTCAGAAATACTTCTGCCATGTGAGACAATTTGGACTTTTTCCCTGGCAGTCCACTAAGGTTGAATATGATGCTGGTATCAATCACATATGGGTGCATTATCTGTAATAACAAAGACATTAGAAAATACCAGAAAACTTTGAAAGTACGAAAAAGAAAGTTACCTTCAGGGCATGCAAATCGCAATTTAAGGACTGTCCAATCCAAATTGCATTTGCTGGGAGCAATCGTGACAACTCTTGTTGAACATCTTCCAAAGTTGTCTTCACATCCTTGAGGGATTCTTCAGTTATTCCGGAAAATTTTGTTAGGTAGTTTATGATTTTCTCTTTTGGCTTCACGTAACTTTCGTACACAACCTATCCAGGCATAATGGCAAACACGGGTAAAAATTAAATAATTAGCTGGGTAGATAAAACAGAATTATGAATCTCACCGTTAAATTTTCATCCACTACGGCAATTCTTGTCAACTCACTGGGGTTTGTCTCAGTGATGCACATTTCACAGTCAATGGCAAACATTGGAGAATCCGAACTAACTTCAACATATTCAGACTTGGACAGCTTGTACTCAGAAGAACCGGAACATCTACAATAAAACATTGGGATTGCAAGGGAATGTCTCAGGTTCGGCAACTATAGGCTTACTTTGACCCAGCGTAATGAGAGGAAAATGGCATCGGATAACCTTCGAAAACCATTTGTCCCATTCCCATGAGTAAACACGTTCTGGGAAATGCGTCATTGATGGAGAGGCTCGTGGCGTTAGGCACTACATTCTGTAATTGTGCTGAGCCGCCAGCGTCGACAATTTTGGTTGGGAATAAGGCTCTGAATTGTTTCACTATTTCCTTTTGAGAAACTGCTTTCTCCATTGATCCATACTCTAGTAAAATAGAAACAGATTTCTAATTATCATGTCTACATCTAGATCAACTCTATTACCTTTTAAAATTGCTTCCTTTTGAGCATTAGATAAGGGGACAGTAGACAACTCTTGGGCAACCCCACTTCCTAAATAAATAGTAAACCAAACAAAATTCATCATTCCATCGTTCAAAACCAAAATGTGATTAGTAAAAACATACCGTAGTAAATCGGAGCCATAACCTCAACACGGTCCTTAAAATGTTCTGTTAATTTTGGAAATAGATGTTCGTAACACGCAAATTCACAACTTGAAACACCCTCCACAACGAGGACAAGTACGTGCGTGAGTTTGTTGCCCTTCTGAAGGTAACACCATCTGAATTGAATGTCAAAAAACTGTTATTCAACTACTTAAGCCATCGCACGATGAAACTGACCTGTTCGGTGGTCCAATTAACTGATTTCCTCCCAAAGCATAAAGAATAAGGTGCTGCACATCCGACATAAATATAGGTTCTCGAACATCGTGGTTTGCCGAAAGGGACGAAGCAATCCCTGCTGCTTGTAAGGTGAATCTTGGTAGTTGCTGTAAAAAAAGAGGATAATCACAATGTGGACTCACAAAATCTTCACTTATCACAAAGCTACCTGCAAAACTCGCTTCCGCTCCGCCAATAGTTTCTTGAGGGCTTTAAATTCTTCTGGGGACAACTTTTTCGTGTCTGCAGGATCAATGAGCAACTTCTTTGCATTTGGAGCGTCCAACAGTGCTCCAGGCTGTAAAGACAGATACATAAGTTAATTAATCAGCCAAAAAAAGGATATTAGCACATACTCTTTTCCGTTGATCATTAGTCAACGAGACTTTATACTCTGCAATCAATTTCCTTTGTTTCTTTGAGGCTCTCTCATTTTTCTTGCTGGTATTCCCAATCCCATTGTCATCCTTATGACCATTGTTCATTTGAACATCGTCATCCTCGTTATCGTCCACAATTTCACCTTCTTCAACGTCCTCCTCCATCTTTGTGTTCACCAGGACTAGAAGACCCGTTAGCCAACTGATTAAAAAGTTGAAGAAGGCTTCTAGAACTTCAAAAATCCATCCGTGATGTTCTTCTTCTAAAAAAAGACAAAGACAAAGAGTTCAAAAATCAATCTTTTTAGAAAATCAGATCGGAACCTGATGAATCGTCCTTTTTACGACCGGAAGCCTTTTTTTGCCTCTTGTGGGACTTTGTCGCCTTGCGTTGTTTTACAAGATTACCCACTTTGTGACAATTAATTGACAAAATTGTTACAAAGAAAAATCAAAAGGCAGACTTTTTTGTCCAAAAGCACGCGTGCACATGTTTTTTCCAATTCGTTCAGCTGATGTGAATTCCGCAGGCAGAGGCATGCAGTTTACAAGCTTTAACGCCGTTGAATTGAGACTTTGGATGTAATTTTTAAGATGAAGTTTACTCTTTTGTTTGATTCTTGTTTTTTCATTGTCAGCCTAAAGTTACATACAACAATGATTGAATCATGTTAATTGTTGTTTCCTCCGATGCATGATCATTAATGCACGGGAGAGGGATTCATGTGGGATTTGCAAATTGTGTAGAAGCAGCATGCCAAAAACTACTACATTCTGCACTTTTGGTATGAAAGTTACAAGTTTTCATGGATGTTGTTTTCTTTCGTGGAATGGAATTGGATTCTCAGAGAAGAGAGAAGAGAGGTACATAGAGTGCACTTCTTCTTTTAGGAGAGAAGAAGGAGAGGAGAAATGTGTATGGTTTCGAGAAATCGATAAAGGAAAAGACCCTCTGTTCTTTTCCTTCAGTTTCAGTTTGGTTTTGGGAATGAGCTCATCATACATCATATCGTTCGTTCAAGTTTCCTAATTTTATATTGTTTTACTTAACAAACTTTTTAAGTTGAGTGCGTCTATATGAAGATAGGACGTGGATTTTCCCCTGACTCTGGTTTTCATAATTTTTTTTAAAAAAGTTTTCTTTTCGCAAAAACTTTTATCTTTGGCCAGTGCATACATCATCTACATACATAGCCACAAGTCAAGAAAGTGTGGTTGGTGTTAGTACAAAAGTACATGCCAAAATACTTAATTTTTGGTTATATTAGTTCAGCTTGTTTTTACATTGCCCCACCCAATCCAAGGAAGGGTTTTACTACTCCAAAAGGCAAGCCAACAACGATTGAAACAAGGTCAGTCAAATCGCATTTCTTCTTACAATAATTGAGACTTAATTGAATGAACGAGACTGGAGAAAGCATGCTTTCCTTAATGTGCTAATGGTGACCTATTTTCACCACCATCACCTTCTCTGCCCTAGTAAAATCAGTGTTTCCTTTTCTTTGGTGAAAGCAAGTGCGAATAATGCGTGGGTATAAAAGGCGAGGTTGGAAATGGAAATCAATATTCTGTTAATGTGCGAAATTGTATACCTACCTGTG
>JAQIWU010003167.1:0-10160 GCA_034696445.1 Isotomiella minor
CCGATCTTATCAAAAACCATTCTGCCTGTGGATGATGATGGCTTACTAACGAGTATCATTTCATATCATGTGTGTTATATAAAACACTTGACTCAATAATATTTGATCGTAACTCTGCAATGTGCGTGGTAAATTCATGCCTACTATCATCATCATTAACCACATTGATGCTGCTGAAGTAATTCCACTTTGATCAGGCCAGTAGTCTGTCAGAAGGTGTTGTGCTCATTGACAATGAATTGGACTGAATCCAAGCCATGTGCATGTGTGGTTCGTGGTTGAGGAGGCTTTAAGTCTCAGGAGTAGCTCGTTCTTGGCCACTAATTACAGCCACCGTCGACTCACGCTTCAACTCCAGTCGATGGACAGTAGTGCTGGAAGGACATAGTGTCTGTCTTGAGAGTGTGTGGGTGTATAGCAATTAATTTATCCAGCGTGGTTTTGTTGATAGTTACCAAGTCGTAGACACATTAGTGTCATTTTTACCTAAGACAAGTAACAATTACAAAGAAAAAGTGGGAAGCCTGAAGATACACAATTGTGAAAGGTACGGATCGCCCCGACTCTTCTGCATCTTCTTCTTGATGAGCTCATGATTCTTCTTGTATTGTTTGTTGGTACCTTGGGAATCTTCATTTATAGTTGGTCCGTGCGTGCAGGGATCTCTTTCAATGTCAAGTGGTAACAACAAGTCCTCACTTTTCTTTAGGTGGTTACAATCCTCATCTTCCTCATCATCAGAAGCAGCAACAGCAACAACAGAAGAACAAACAAGCCCCGAATCGGAGGCCCAACCTGCGACTGTCATGGCTGAAGTAGAAAAGGCTAATACTTCAGGTATTATTGTCTTACGTGTGTTGTTGAGTGGTGGTGTGTGTTGCATTCCCCGGAGTTCCTCAGTTTCGGAGGAATTTCCTTTGGTCTAATCTGGTTTTTCTCAATTCTCATATTTCCCTTTCTTGTGATAAAAATATACCTCGACTCACTTGATCTCCCTTTCAGTGTAATGCGTACAAATTGAGAGTTTCACAATTATTGATTGACTGATCAGAGTTGTTGGTGCGTAATTAACAGCAATGTGAAGACGAAATTTAAAGTTTCTCTGTCCATTTTTTGTATCTTGTTTGCCCATGAAACTGTAGTACAGAAACACAGCTTACTGATAAAGAACTTCTCGTGAACTTGCTAATTCGGTTAATCTTTAAATGTTGAGTTAAAAGATCTTTGATGAATGTTTTGCAGGGGATGACGCGGACTCCGACCGTGTGAGTTTCATTGTTGGGGACGAAGATGACAATATAAGCGTCGACTTGTCGTCCTCTGACGTTTCGGACAAGCCGAGTGATAAGTTATCCAGAGGTTCTTTCATATTGGTGGACGCACCTTCTTCAGGAAAAGCGTCTACAATGGAACCTGCTGGTTTTGTGGATCGCCGAAGGAGGCTAAGGTATTTGACTGAGTTTTCTAATGTTCGTAATTGTTATTGGGGAACATGAGAAATTGTACTTTATCTTGACGGAGGTACAAATGAAGTGACGTACACACACACAACGATCATTCCCATTGTCCATCATCATCGTTATCGCAAATATGGATACAGTCTTTATGATCATTATTAGGCATGTGGGCAAAACACTGACTGGACCACACGGGTTTCAAGCATTTGCACAGTTTTGTTTTATGCTAGTGCAATTCGCTTCATGGTGCAATTCCACACACCCCTTCAATTTTAATAGGTGCATGTGCATTTATGGTTATTCGCAAATTTCGTTCACACAATTTTGAAAATAAGCTAACGCAAATTGCACCCATTGCCTTCCCCATTGCTGTGAGTTATCATCATCTTTATCATTTTACAACACCTGCAACAACACTTGATAAAATTGAAATTCTTGTAGTCGCATGTACAAAAGGGCTAAACAAGTAGCGGTTGCGACACATTGCTTTAATGCCTCAAAAAAGGTCAGACAAATTAGCAAAACTCAATTAAGTATATGCCATTACATTCAAATAGTTGTGAATAGATTGACAATTAGGTGCTGTTGCAATCTTGCTCCTTAGAAGCAGCAGAGGCAGAGTTACCTTGAACCTTTGAATTTTCCCTTTTAACTTTGCTTGCTGCTGACGACAAGACAAGACGAGGAGTAGGTAAATAGGTCATTAAAGATATAGCACGGAGTTGTAGTTGCCATTACATGAGTTCTTTTGATCAAATGGTCATGAATCCTCCATTTTTATATTCTAATCAACCACCCATCAATTCAAGGTTGCACGTAGCCTTGCCATTGCAACCTTTATGATTTTCCACGTCGAGTTTCCTACATCAGAGATAAAGATAAGCACCAGGATAGATAATGTCACTTGTCCAAGTTCACCCGAACTAAGCATTTTCTTATCAGACTGTCAAATGTCTCACAAAAATTCCTTCTAGATAAATCACTCAAGATTTTTTGTATTGACATCGTCTTACAGTACCCCAAGTCATGCAAAATAGATAGAATCAATTGAAGAGCTTGTGTAGCTGCCGAAATGTGCGTGTTGCAACAAAGAAGCCTCCTTCAATGCGATGACATTGCAGGATTGACTTATGCAATACTGAATTGGCAGCCGAGTGAATTAAATTTTTTCTCATGAAATTGCAAAATCGTCGTCGTCTTGTCTTGCAATACGACCAAAGCAAAACTGGAAAAAGGCAGCATTTTCCAACAATAAGAATTCTTTTGAACAACACTTGTTCACTCGGTTGTTATTAGATTACCTTGATGCTCTATCTAAAACACGAGCTGAATTAAAAAGTAATAATCCTTAGGACTGGAGAAGAACTTGGATGCAACGTCATCCTGGATAAAACCTGAGTTTTAATAATGCCTTGTTCCATTTCCTCTGTTCGTTTAAACAAGTTGTAACGAATATTGAATAGCATAGAGGCGTGAGAATGGAAAAGCACATTTATTCACGTCCTCGTCCTGTTCTTACCAATTTCTTTGATTATTTCCACATACACTTGCACTACTTCAGGTAGAGCGGAATTTGTATTGTGTCAATCCCACTAAATTGCTGGGTCTGAAAAGCATAATTATTTGTCTCACGTCACAAACTCACTTGTTAGAAGGCGTTGATTCTTAATTCCGATGACAAGTTGCATGCAATTATATGTGTTGAGATAAGATGTGCAGAAAAACTTGAAATGTCATCATTCTTTCTGCACTCATTAAATTTTAGGGAAAATTGTAAGGGGCTGAGCAAAAAAGCAGGACAATGTTAACATTTTTCAGCAAATATCCTAAATCCAAGTTCAATTTGTAAGCTCGTTGAGATTCTTCTTCCAAAGAATTTCCATTCGATTCAGTCGAGAAAAGTCATTCTCATGATAAAAGTTTCACATGAAACGACTGACCGTCACGACCTCGTTGACATCGGAGGTTGTCCTTGGACACAACCCCACCAGCACAGTCAACGGTCAACAGGGTCTTTTATTGGACCACACAATTTTAATCAAAAAGAGAGGAGAGGAGGACGAAATTTCATTAGTCATAATTATTTGATTTCACAATAGTGTCTCAATTTGTAAATACTGCCATTATTACAACTCTTCAACAATCATGATCCTCATTTAATATCCCATTGTCATTGGAATACTTCGTGGTAAGATCAGCTTGGGTCTTCAGAAAGCTGTCCATCTTCACCGTAATAATATTAGTTAATGCCACACTTGTCCCATATTTCCTACTTTTCTGACGTGGGTCACATCGCCTGTGCGTCTTTCAACGTAGATATCTTCTTGTGATAAGCATCCTCTAAAAGACCTTCTCTTTTCTCTCTTCCAGACCTTCCATGTCGTATGGAACAATGATGAAGGACGGACGCTTTGTAGATGGCAATGGGATGACGGTGGCCACTACAGAAGAGCTTATCAAGAAACTCGGAGGGAATAAGAACATCAACAGGGTAAGTTGAGACGGCTGGATGCATTCTATTTCTGAGATATTTCCCATTTCCACAGGTTCTTATTGCAAACAATGGAATTGCTGCGGTCAAGTGCATGCGGTCCATCAGACGCTGGTCGTATGAAGTTTTTCGGAACGAGCGTGCCATCAGGTTCGTTGTAATGGTCACCCCTGAAGACCTGAAGGCGAATGCAGAGTACATCAAGATGGCGGATCACTACGTCCCCGTCCCAGGAGGAACGAATAATAACAACTATGCAAACGTGGAATTGATCGTGGACATTGCGAAGAGGATGCAGGTTCAGGCAGTGTGGGCTGGATGGGGTCATGCATCTGAAAATCCCAAACTCCCCGACTTGCTCCAGAAGAACAATATTGCCTTCATCGGACCACCAGAGAAAGCCATGTGGGCATTAGGAGACAAAATTGCTTCAAGCATCGTGGCACAAACTGCCAACGTTCCTACGCTTCCATGGTCTGGAGATGGACTCATCGCCACCGCCGTTGGGAAAGACAAGAGGGTCAAAATATCCCAAGAACTCTTTAAGAAAGGATGTGTGGAAACTGCAGAGGAAGGCTTCTTGCAAGCTCAACGGATTGGATTCCCTGTGATGATCAAGGCCAGTGAGGGTGGAGGAGGCAAAGGGATAAGGAAGGCTGATATTGGGGACGACTTCACCAGCTTGTTTCGTCAAGTCCAAGCAGAAATCCCAGGCTCCCCCATCTTCATCATGAAGTTAGCCAAATGTGCCCGGCATCTCGAGGTTCAGTTGCTCGCGGATCAGTACGGAAACGCAATTTCCATCTTCGGGAGGGACTGCTCCATTCAACGTCGGCATCAAAAAATCATTGAGGAGGCCCCTGCTGTCATTGCATCCCAGGAAGTTTTCGAAGAAATGGAGAAGGCGGCTGTTCGCCTCGCCAAGATGGTTGGCTACGTCAGTGCTGGCACTGTGGAATACTTGTACGACAATAATGGAAACTTTTTCTTTCTGGAACTGAACCCCCGTCTGCAAGTAGAGCATCCCTGCACGGAAATGGTGGCTGACGTCAACCTCCCAGCCTGCCAGCTTCAGATTGCAATGGGCATCCCCCTACATCGAATCAAGTGCATTAGACAACTCTACGGCGAGAACCCATGGGGGGACACTCCCATCGACTTTGAAACCCCAAGACACAAGCCTCAACCCTGGGGTCATGTCATTGCTGCTAGGATCACGAGTGAGAATCCAGACGAGGGATTCAAACCCAGCAGCGGAACAGTTCAAGAGCTCAACTTCCGATCCTCCAAAAATGTTTGGGGTTATTTCAGCGTAGCAGCTGCAGGCGGACTTCATGAATTTGCGGATTCTCAGTTTGGCCATTGTTTTTCCTGGGGAGAGGACCGGGAACAGGCTCGTGAGAATTTGGTGATTGCCTTAAAAGAGCTGTCCATTCGAGGAGACTTCCGGACGACGGTGGAATATTTGATAACCCTTCTTGAGACAAGAGCATTCCAAGAAAATACCATTGACACGAGCTGGCTGGACGCTCTGATTGCCGAAAGGGTGCAAGCGGATAAGCCTGACATCATGTTGGGTGTCATTTGTGGGGCCCTCCACGTCGCAGACCAGGCCATCGTGAATGCTTTTCAAAACTTCCAAACCTCCCTGGAGAGGGGTCAGATCCTCCCGGCAAACACCCTTCGAAACATTGTCAACGTAGAGCTCATCCACGACGGGATCAAGTATGTCCTCGAAGCCTGCAAGAGTGGCCCTAACCAATACTTCCTCTGCATGAACGACTCTTTCAAGGAGGTGGACGTGCATCGAATGTCAGATGGAGGCCTTCTAATTTCAATTGATACTCAGAGCTACACGACGTTCATGAAGGAAGAGGTGGATCGCTATCGCGTCGTAATTGGCAACCAGACTTGTGTGTTTGAGAAAGAGAATGACCCCACCCTCCTCCGCTCCCCGTCAGCAGGGAAGCTTCTGGGTTACTTGGTTGAGGATGGAGGGCACGTCTACGCGGGTCAGCCATACGCCGAGATTGAAGTCATGAAGATGGTCATGACCCTCACGTGCACAGAGTCTGGGAGCATTCAATACATCAAGCGTCCTGGAGCTGTGTTGGATGGAGGGGCACTCATTGCTCGGCTGGAACTTGACGATCCTTCCAAAGTCACGACAGCAAGGGTCTTCACAAACCCATTTCCCCAGGAAGATGACGGCGTTGCTACAGTTGGAGACAAACTCAATCAAATCTATCAGTCCTGTAAAACAAGCCTGGAGAACATGTTGGCCGGCTACTGTCTCCCTGACCCATACTTCACTACGAAATCCAGGGACATAATTGAACAATTGATGAAATCGTTGAGGGATCCAAACCTGCCACTTTTGGAGCTTCAGGAAGTCATTGCATCAATCTCTGGACGCATTCCACAAACGGTTGAAAAGAAGATAAGGAAACTCATGCTCCTTTACGCCAGCAACATTACGTCCGTTCTTGCTCAATTCCCAAGTCAGCAAATTGCAAGTGTCATCGACAGTCATGCAGCTACCCTTCAAAAGAGGGCTGAAAGAGACACGTTTTTCATGACTACTCAAGGGATCGTTCAATTGGTGCAACGGTATCGAAATGGGATTCGTGGTCGAATGAAGTCCGCAGTTCAAGAGCTTCTACGAAACTACTTAGGCGTGGAGTCACAGTTTCAGCATGGGCACTATGACAAGTGCGTGTCTGCTCTCAGGGATCGTCATAAGGATGACATGGGCTCTGTCGCGGCAGCCATCTTCTCCCACTACCAAGTATCAAAGAAGAATGCCCTCATCATTGACCTGATTGACCACGTGTGGGAAAAGGAAGCAGGACTCACGGACGAGTTGGCTCCAATCCTCAACGAATTGACAACACTGAATCGTTCCGAGAACTCCCGTGTGGCTCTGCGTGCGCGACAAGTCTTAATTGCGGCTCACCAACCTGCCTATGAGTTAAGGCACAATCAAATGGAATCCATATTCCTCTCTGCCATTGACATGTACGGCCATGACTTTCACCCCGAGAATCTTCAAAAACTCATCATGTCTGAAACCTCCATCTTCGACGTCCTTCACGACTTCTTCTTCCATCACAATCAAGCAGTGCGGATGGCCGCGTTGGAAGTTTACGTTCGTCGAGCTTACATATCCTACGAGTTGACCTGTCTTCAACATAAGGAACTCTCAAGCAGCATGTGCATTGTTCACTTCCAATTCCTCCTTCCATCGTCTCATCCGAACAGGATGCCCCACAACAAAGCCAACTCTCAGCTCCTCTCTCATGTGCCTTCATTGGATGACATGCAACTTGGAGAGATTCCTTTGCAATTGGACGAGTGTCAGAGGACGGGGATTATGCTCGCTGTGTCAAAAATTGATGAGTTTGAAATGCACTTTGAAGACTTGATGGATCTGTTTTTGAGTGACTCCCGATCCGAGTCACCCACCAACATTGAGGATGATGTGTCAAAAGGAGCCATAAGCTCCAGCTTCAGTGACATGGGAATCAACATTGGAGACTACGAACTCAAGCCGAGTGAGCCTATTCACATCCTGAATGTTGCAATCAAGTTGGATGGAGACTCGGATGACAACATTTTAAGCGATCGGTTCGAACAACTTGTCCTCAGTCATAGGGACATCCTTCTTGAACGAGGAATTAGAAGAGTCACAATCATCGTGTTGAGTCGACGTCAATTCCCAAAATATTTCACCTATCGGTCAAGAGACAGCTTCACAGAGGATAGGATCTACCGTCATTTGGAACCTGCTTTGGCATTTCAACTTGAGATCAATCGGATGCGAATGTACGACTTGGAAGCTCTGCCGACTTCCAATCAAAAGATGCATTTGTACCTGGGGAAAGGAAAGGTTCCAAAGGGAGAAGAAGTTACAGACTACCGATTCTTTGTTCGTTCAATCATTCGTCACTCTGACCTCATCACCAAAGAAGCATCCTTCGAGTACCTCCAAAATGAAGGGGAGCGTCTCCTTTTGGAAGCCATGGACGAGCTTGAAATCGCATTTTCACATCCTCACAGCATGAAAACCGACTGCAATCACATTTTCTTGAACTTTGTTCCAACCGTCATCATGGACGCAGGGAAGATTGAAGAGAGCGTTAGAAACATGGTAATGCGCTATGGACCTCGACTTTGGAAGCTACGAGTTCTTCAAGCCGAATTGAAAATGGCCATACGTCAGACACCAAACAGCAAAATCATTCCTGTTCGACTCTGTCTTGCAAATGAAAGTGGATACTACTTGAACATCCACTTGTACAAAGAATTGAACGACCCTAACACAGGCTTAATTAAGTTTGAGTCTTTTGGATCCAAGCACGGCCCACTCCATGCCTTCCCTGTATCAACGCCGTACAAGACAAAGAACTACCTTCAGCAAAAACGATTCCAAGCCCAGAGCAACGGCACTACGTACGTGTACGACTACCCAGACATGTTCCGCCAAGTCCTCGAGCGTGTGTGGAAGGAATATGCGGACTCTCATGTTCATGAACAAGTGGAAATCCCAGTCCAAGTGCTGCAGTACATTGAGCTAGTCCTTGACTCGACGAATCGTTTGGTAGAGCAGAACCGGACGGAAGGGGAAAATGAGAATGGGATGGTTGCATGGAAAATGAAGCTTTTCACCCCCGAGTTCCCCAACGGAAGAGAAATTATTGTGATTTCCAATGACATCACTCATTTCATTGGATCCTTCAGCGTACCTGAAGATATATTATTCCAGAAAGCCTCAGAATTGGCTAGAACCCTCAAAATTCCAAGAATTTACATCGCAGCCAACAGCGGAGCAAGAATTGGGTTGGCAGAAGAGATAAAGCCTTTGTTCAGGGTGTGCTGGGAAGACCCTACGGATAGGGAGAAGGGCTATCGCTACTTGTACCTGACGCCAGAAGACTACTCCAAAGTGGTCAATCTGAATTCTGTAAGAACTGAGTACATCAAGGATTTGGGAGACGATGGACAGGAAGAGGATCGATACAAGCTCACGGGGATAATTGGAAAGGAAGACGGCATTGGAGTGGAAAACTTGCGGTATGCCGGAACAATTGCCAGTGAGACGTCGTTGGCCTACAGCGAGATCGTGACGATGACAATGGTGACTTGTCGAGCGATTGGGATTGGTGCTTATCTAGCTCGATTGGGGCAGCGTGTTGTGCAGATAGAAAATTCTCATCTCATTTTAACTGGTTATGGAGCCTTGAATAAACTTCTGGGTCGAGAAGTCTACACCTCAAACAATCAGCTTGGAGGGATTCAAATCATGTTCAACAATGGGGTGTCCCACAAGACAGAGAGGCATGACATGGAAGGGATTTACACAATGCTGAATTGGTTGTCTTACATTCCTGCTTATAAAAACGGTCCCCTTCCTATGCTTCCTTCCCTTGATCCCGTTGAGCGTGAGATTGGCTTCTACCCCACAAAGACTCCGTACGACCCTCGATGGATGTTGGCTGGAAGACCTCATTTGAGTAAGTGCTTTTTAACTTCCTGTGTGAATACGTAACTAACGTTCATCCATACTCATAGCAAATCCTAACGAATGGCAGAGTGGGTTCTTTGATTATGGAAGCTTTGACGAAATACTCAGGCCATGGGGACAAACAGTGGTCACAGGAAGGGCAAGATTGGGTGGAATTCCCGTTGGGGTCATTGCAGTAGAAACGAGAACTGTGGAACTCAATCTCCCAGCCGATCCTGCCAATCTCGACTCTGAAGCCAGAGTAAGCTCAGAATTTTTGTACTTGAATACAATGAATCTAAAATGCCAACTTTGTTTCGATCAGACTGTATCACAAGCGGGACAAGTATGGTTTCCTGATTCCGCATACAAGACAGCACAAGCAATTCAAGATTTTGGGAGAGAGGAATTGCCACTCATTATTTTCGCCAATTGGAGAGGATTTTCTGGCGGCATGAAGGGTACAGAGGACAATACATTTCTTCTCCTCATTCGCATTCTCATTCTTTCTAATGTAAAATTGCAGACATGTACGAGCAAGTCCTTAAGTTTGGTTCCTACATTGTTGACCACCTTCGTGAATATGAACAACCGATTTTAGTCTACATTCCACCAAATGGAGAGCTTCGTGGAGGGGCTTGGGTTGTCATTGATCCAACAATTAACCAACGCCACATGGAAATGTATGCCGACACTGACGCTCGTGGAG
>JAQIWU010003168.1:0-10157 GCA_034696445.1 Isotomiella minor
AGGGAATTATGTTACCTGAAAAGAAAAATAATATCAAGTTACCTTTTTCTGAAACCCCAACAGCTAACGAGCTTGGTTTCCGACCCGTATCGTTCTTTTCCCTTTGATCTATAAAAAAGAAATGCAGTCAGTCAGTATTTAATTTCATTAGAAGGGCAATGCCATTTTTTGCCATTTTATGCGTCTATTATTAACATTTCTATCATTAGAAAAGGCTCACCTTTATGCTTTGTTTTATGGGAGACTTTCGTAGTGGTGGTTGGTACGGTGGTTGTGGTAGGTGGAGGTGCCTCTGTATAGAAAAGAGGAGAGAAAGAAAGTCAATATGGAAGCAGGTATGTATTTACCACCCATGTTTACAGGGACTTTTAGTAATTACGAAGATGGAATCATCATTTTACGCCAAGTCTTCAAAAAAAGTGTGATGGTTGACATGAAGGAAATTGAAAAAGTGTTTGTGGGGGAAAGGGAATGGAAGTGGGTTAAGAGAGAGATGGCAGTTTAAACGGAAGGACTGTCTCTCCCTTTGGTTGTGGCGTCCATCATGCAGGGAGAACAGGGCATTGTCAATCTAAGAATTGCTGACTTGGCATGTTTTTGTGGTGGCAGTATTTTGACTTGTGCTGTGAAGGAATCTCTTATATTTTACTATGAGACTTTCTCTCTCTCGGTCAGACAATTTCCGCAATATACCACTAGGTTAGCCGAGAACTCGTTTCATTGAGTGCAATCAAATCAAGGAATGGGAGAGAGAGAACCATTTAATTTCCGTCCCACAGAAGAAAAGAGGAAAAGAGAGAGGATTAGAATGGAGTTTTATACAATAAATAGAGGGAACTGGGTAAGTGAGACATCAGCATTCTTATACATACCGTAAAGTTTGATGTGCCCGTCAGTTTCTCCCCTGTAGAAAAAACTTAAGCATTACTCCAGTCAAAAAAAAAACTTTCTAAATGAATTCGACATACGAACACGAACCTTGGGTTTTTAGCGACGCACTTATAGGTTCTGTGGAATTACAAAGTCACATTAAATCCAAAAGTCTCAAAATGAAATTTTATTTTCATGACACTTTTTTTCCGACTTACCCAAAGTCCTTCTCTTGAACGTCCGTGATGGTGAGTTTCATAAGAGTCCTGTATGGTGGATTTCCTATTTCATTTTGTGATCTGTATTTCCTATTGTCATGAATCATGTGTCCATCTTCACGCGTCCAATAATTGAGAGAGGCAGGATGCGCCCTGTGTGAAAGAAAGAGAGTCAGAGAGTCGTCCTTTCACTTTCACTTTCAGAGAAAGAAATAGTTTCTACATTTGTCTGTCTGTACTTACTCTGTCGTACATTCTAATGTCACCGTATTTCCAGCAGGAACGCCGATGAGTTGGTGGGGGATCCAGAGCATGGGTTGAACTGACAAAACATATCCATAAATCAAAATCAGTCTGTGCTTTCTCCCCTGTCTCCGCTCACAAATATAATAATAACTTTTCCCAAGACTCGACTCTCTCTGTATTATTTCTACCGACATGTCAAAAATAGCTTTCAAATAGTCATCAAAGTCGCGAAATCTTTGGGATGATCAGAAAAGAAGACCCATGTTTCACATGACTTTATTACACACATTCTGATTCTACCTGGATCATACTTCTTGAACTATGTCACAAAAAGAGAAAGTCGCTCTAATCCTCTTTTTCCGCCCATTTCCCCACTTCTTTTTATACATGATTCTCAAACGATTAAAAACTTTTTTGACGGCAATAAAAGGAAGTTCTGGGAATTCCAAGAGTTGTTTTATGTCATTTCACACACAACAATTTTAAGGGCCCTTGAATTACTTTAGGTACGGTGGTGCATTACATTGAGTCGAACAATCGGCTAACGACAGAGAGAAATGTCTTTTACTGCTCACTTTTGGAGATGTAAAAGTTGGGGGGTATGAGAATTCTTCCTTTGGCAACCCCATAAAATAAGATATCGCATGTTCCTTAATTTGTTTTGGGGAGAATCTCTCTCTTTCCACAGCCCTCACTTCTTTCATTGATACTTTCGGACACAAAAATGGTAGAGTGGATGCAGTGCAAGATTCGTTTTGTCCTTTCACTGTGGTATTTGTCCAGAGAAAAACAGATAACTATTTGAGTCGTTCACAATCTTCTCTGCATCGCATTGTTCGTCATTCACCCATACATATATCCATCCATACTCAAACTGATAGTTTCACAAAACATTTCCCATACATTTCCAGAGGAGCCCATCAAACGACTTACTTCTTTTTAGGTAGGACTCCTTCTTGTCTTTTCCTTCATCTTCTAGACGACAACGGATGTGATAAGGAATTCTTCCCGACACAAAAAAACTCTAAATGGCCCACTATCTTTCCTTGTTCTGCACACACACACGAAGACATTTCATCCAAAGGTATGTCATATATGTGGAGAAAGTTAAATGCATTAGCACTATCGTATCGAAGCGTCAGTTAGCCTAGCTAAACGCTGTGACGTTTGTTCGTACATGCCTTTATTATTGTGTATACAAATGTTTCGCTATTTGGGACACTGACACTATTGGACAGGTTTGGGCCATTAGGTGGCCGATGTGGGCAAAATCCGTGAGGGTGTTCGCCAAATTCCGCCAATCCGTACCAAATGACGACTTAAATTTTAGTCTCAACTTGCCTTGTGAAAATGCGGGAAGGTTCAAACTTTTTGGGGAGACTCGAGACACATTCAAATTTTCCTCTGAGGGTGCATCGTCTCAACTTACCCCAGCACGACGGGACAAGTCTTTCTCTTTGTGTTTTTTGACCATGGCACTTTCTCTTCGGTGCACTGAACAAGGATAAAGGCTGGGTCAAACAGAGTAATCGTCTCCCGTAAATTAATCATCATGGCACAAAAGTTACACTATCGCATCCCAAGTCGTAAAAATACCCTACCACCTTTCCTTATTCCCTTTGATGCTGGGAATGAACAAAGGTGTTTTTTCGTACGTGCTTCTAAAAATCAGGTCATAATTAAAGCAGGGTGGATAACGAGAATTTCTGTACTTGGTCGAGATCGAGGAGAGTAGGACTGAATAAAGGTGGGAATCAATTTCATCCCATCGACATTTCTTTCTATTTCTCTGGATTTTCTCCTGAGACTTTTGGCAGTTGTCCCAGTTCGACAATCTCACAAGGTATTTGATCCTGCCAGATTTGAGAACTCAAACAACGTTAAAAAGAGAGAAAGAAGCACAAAAATACCCTACGTATTCCATCCAAGTATTTCTTTGATTCTCAACTACCACCGTCATGATGATGATAAGGTCTCTCAATACGCTTCACGTTACGTGGTACAAAACAGCAGAAGAAGGTGGTTTGGTTTTTGACTATTCTTGGGGCGGACACTTCTTTCGATATATATCTTTTATTCAATGTGTCGCGTACATGTGTGGGAAATAAATCCACACCAAAATGGATAAGATATGCTATAGGAGAGAGAAAGTAAAGACGAATGGAGACGTCTTTTAGAAAGCCACTTGAACCCATCAAGTGGTCATCTGGTCACAAAAGACCAGCTTGGCACTGACATATGAAACTTCCGATTGGAATCTCTTTTTCTCAATTCAACTCGACTCTCAAGCTCACACACAAGTGATCAAACCACTTATAGAAAAACAGCGAAAAGGCTATGCTCAAAAACTTAACTTTCTCTCAAGCATCTTTAAGTGTTTGTAATTTTTGCATATGAGTGTACATCATCATTTGCGACAAAGGGCAGAGACATAATTGAGTTACGTTACAGAAATGAGCAGAGGGAAGAGATTACTTATCTCTGTAATTATCTTTTAACCGATGCTTCCGGGCATATGTTTATGATTCATTAAAATGAGAAATGAGAAGAAGAAAAGGCAACGTTGAACGACTTTAACTTTCTTACAACTTTTCCCAAGTTGGCTCTGCTGCAACGATTTAGAGGGACGCTCTTTCAGAAAGAATTTAGCCTATAGGTATTTAGACGGGACACTTAGAGAGAGAGAGATACTAATACATTTAAAGGGTTGTAGTAAGTAATTAAAAGAAAGTCACAAATAATTAAACAGAATCCCTACCGTCCAATTAGATTTCACAGATTCAGAGAAAGTTGTAGGAGGCATTACTCTTCCACTTAATTCTGTTAAAAACTCTCCGTCCCCCCTCTCTCCACTCTCTCTCTGCCTAATCGTGTAATAATTGTCAAATGGGTAAAAGTAGAACTGCGTCCTTTGCTTTCCTTTCCTGCATAAAAGTTGGTCTGTTCCTGCACCTCTTTTAGAGATACTTTTGCCTCGAGATTCACCCTCACTAAGGAAACTCTGAACCACTTTCCCATCCTTGGGAAGAGGCTCTTCCTTTATTCCACTTTCAGAGATGCAAAGTCAAGCCAAACTTGGGGACTTCTTTCTGTTTCTTTATGTCAGCAATGGATTTTTTTCTTCGAAGTAGTAGAAGTCAGATTTACAGTGCATTTACATGATTAAAATTACTTCAGCCAGACAAACTAGTCAAATCACAAAAAAAAAACTTTCGGATTTTTCCTGTGTAAGCTATACACTAAATGGATTATGCAAGTCCTCTCTCTTGGAGAAAGTTTTTTTTTCTAATCTCTATTCTAACTTTAAGCAAATTCTTTTGGATCTATGCCTTCTTCCTTCCTTCCTGGTCTTTTAATTCTAAAGGCATTCATATTCATTCAGGAAATCATTCAATTTGTTGCAATGGGTCTGGAGTACCAGTAATTGTCACTTACACCGTTCTTGCACTTTAGATAATTGTGATTCTTTCACCCTTCTTTACACTTTTAGGACGTTGTTTATGTCTCTATGGTCCCAACAATTCATACCAATCTAACTTTTTTTTTATACATTCATATTTTTTATTGATAAAACAGAATCAAAAGTGAAAATTTTTGTGACAAGGTAAAAAAAAATTAAGCTGTCAAAAAGAAGATCATTACTCTTTTTGATACAACAGCAGCAGTAGCATAAGGCCGTACGCACAATTATAATTAAGAGTTCA
The DNA here is from genome assembly GCA_034696445.1 of Isotomiella minor. NCBI lineage: Eukaryota > Metazoa > Arthropoda > Collembola > Entomobryomorpha > Isotomidae > Isotomiella > Isotomiella minor. The sequence goes on from JAQIWU010003168.1 coordinate 5,039, forward strand.
AAGGAGTTAGCAGCAGGGTGCTTCTCCCTCTGCATTGTCAGCATTTTCCAATTTCGTACAGCTTTAAAAGTGGAATGATGCGAATCAAATAGGAAAGGACAATAGGATTCCACATGCCAACTGTGCTCAACTTTTCTTCTTTCTATTCTTAAAAACTGAATTAGCGGTTCTTATATTTTTACCCTCTCCAAAAGGATGACTCCACCCTGACATTGCAAGAATGAAGAAGAAAGACGCACAATGAAAGACGGGGTTTGTATAAAGCAAAAGTAATAATGACAACGCATGAGAACCAACTTATTGTGGCTTTCAACTTTCCCCAGTCGACTTTCACTACTGGAAACAATATCCTATATATCCAGTGCATAATTTCATGGATGCACAGAATGCGTTTAAATTTAGATTGTCTTCTTCTTCTTTTTGGGGTGTCTGCATTCAAATTTTTGGTGGTGGTGTTAGGAATATTTCAAAGAAACGCAAAAGCGAGATTAGAGGAAGGCCAGAAGGGTAAGCCGCATATCCGCATCCCACATCAGTCACTCTAAACTACGAGATTCGTCTTCTGAGAAGTTGTCTGTTGGATGTGTTAAACTTATTCCCCTTGACTAAAATAAAATTGGGCTTATGTTCTCTTATCTCTCATGTGTGGCCTTTGTCTCCTACTTTTTCTTTGTGATGATGATCCTTACTCTCTTTTTTATTTGTAGAAAGAAAAAGACGAAGAGCAAGGGCGTGAAATGTGTCACATTCTCTCTTCACAATCATTTTCTATAGTTTGTAAGATTATAGAAGAAAAAACTATGACAGTAACAGTAACTTTCTTTTACATGTGACAATAGGAAGGTCGGTTGTGTTCTTCTTTCTGTACCTACTTTAAAGGAAGAGGTGTTAAAATCAATATCGTCCACAATATCGAGCTTAATTGCACACTGGGTTGTAAAATAGCTTCAATTGAAGAACAACGCTTTTGGTTATTTCCCTGTGACGCTTTTCATCTCATCTCGTCTTTAATTTTCTTTTTCAATTGTCACATGCTCTGGAAAGTTTGGTCTGACAAGACATTGCTCCAGTACTTAGAGAGGGAGATACAACGGAACGGAATAAGTTATCGGTTAAAAAAGGGGGATGCATCGGCATCTGCATGGAGAGAGAAAGAATATATACAGGCATTAGTAGTGGTGCAAGACACAATTTTATGAGTCCGATTTGATGAAACAACCATCTGCTGCCGTTGCCGTATATTCATTCATTCATTGTACACCATACACTTTTAGAGAGAGAAAGTGACGGCATGGAAACCATCGATATACACCCACAAAAGACAAAAGAGACACAGTCACCAAAGTGGAACCCACAGCGTTGTTATCCGAGAGAGTCTCATCTGTCTCATTTCAGTCACCAACATCAACTTCAATCGACATCTTCGCAACATGAGAACTTAATGTGCGTCGCCATGCCGTCTCATTCATTCTTCCTCCATCACCATCTCTCTGGCTTTCTCTGGCTTTCTCCAACCGCAAATTCGTGATGTTATTCCATATTGCTTGCTTTGCTTCCCTTTCACCACTTCCACTCTGCGACTAGTAATTCTCCATTGAACGATGTTGCTTTGGCTATTTCATTTTAAGTTTGAAAACTGTTCATGACAGCGGTTTGGCTCATTTTGGAAGGGATTTTATATCAATTGGAGAGGCATAAAACTTTTTGGAAAATTACGCTATTTTACATCACTCTGCTCTCCAAGCTTTTGTCCATTTTTGACATGTGGGAAGATCGTTATACGAGAGAGGATTTGTGTCCAGGACAATTTACAATAAAAAGAGAGACAAAAAATACTTACAATCGACCGAAATTTTGATCCGCTTTGAAACAGCCGGTGGGACTAAATTACTGGCTATACATAGGATGTAACCTGCGGAAAATTATGATCATTTGTTTGCATTATTATCTCGGTTTAGTTAATTACCCATGTCCAAACGACTAATTCGAGCCAGGTCTAGAGTTTCTCCTTCCCATTCGGTAACTACAAGTGTAGAGAAAATAGAATTAAGGTAGTTAATTAGGCATAAATTGCAAAAAGTTATACCTGAATAAGTTTTATTGATTCTCATCTCGGCTCCATCCTCCCTTCGCCACTTGACAGTGGGGGGTGGGGACCCAGTCGCATGACACCTTAGGGTCACGTTTGCATTTTCACGGTGAATCTCATCCCCACTACTAATCGAGTCATCAATGTTTGGAGGAACTGTAAAAAGAGAAAGCGAAAGTAGCATTTAGTGTCTCATCTCAAAAAAAGATTACATTTGTCTTGTCTCAAGCATCATTTGATCATTTGTCAGGTTCTCCTTCTGTTCTGACAAATCAAATTAGTTTTGAATTACAGGTAATGTAAAACACGGAAAACTTTGTAATGTTGGTTTAAACTTAAACCATATTGTCAACTGGAAAAGAGAATGGTTTTAGACTGTAATCTCGAGAAGGTCTTTTGGTGAAAGGCGGAAAGGTAGAGAGAAAAGTGAAAGAAGAGGACGTTGTTAATGCTTTCTCTTATCCGCCTTTCACCATCATCCAAAAGAGGACTTTCTCTCTTGCACCCTTCCTTGTCTCTCCTTCCTTTCATCTCATCCTCCTCCTGTCCCAAACCTGCATATATGCCAACACTAAAGTCACCTCCAGAAGAGAAAGACAGAGGAAGGTTTTCACTTTTCTGTCAGCAAGCATCTCAACTGTCTGAAAAGCTGCACAAGACACTATCGCAAGACCTGTCTCTTTCCTCGGTCTCTCCTCTCCTAAACTGAGCTCCAAAACTTTGCCAATTGGTTTAAAAATTCTCCTTGTCTTGTAACCTATAACTGCCTGTTGAGACAGAAGTATAAAAACGACGATCGTATCTGAAACTTAACTTAACTCAGAACCCTTTCCCTTGTTCCGCATCTCTTTTTCCATTCTCGTTTTTGTTTGCTTTGGTTACAAGGATGCGATGATGCATTCACTTATTTTATTCACTCAAGACGCTCCCTCCTCTCATAGCGGGAGGATCAGAATTGATGCTGCTTTGTTAGTCTAGTCTATTACTCACGAAGAAGAAGAAGAAAAAAAGTTTATACAAGTGTCGAATAGTGTGTAGTAAGTAGAGTGGATTGAAAAGGAATAGATAGATAGAGAAGGGAGAATTGGAACTTTCCCTTGTCATTCCAGAGAGCTAAAATGTACAAATTCCACAAGAAAAACAACAGTCGAAGAAAGAAAGGAAAAAGAAAGTTGCAGAGGAGGGAAAGAAAGAAAAGAACGAGTGGGAGAGTCTCAAAGTGGGATGGATGCAGTTAAAAGCCACTTCGTCAATTCCTTACTACTTGTTCCGGTCCCCAGGGAACCTCATCTCTAACCAAAGGACTTCTCTATTCTCTATATAATATGACTTTCTTCTTTTTCCATGCATCATCAAGTCGCTGGAGGAGGAAGTGTTTACTACTTTTTAAAAAAACAGACACTTTTCCAATTTTTGGTACATTGCCTTATTTCTTAAGTACTTTGAAACAATTGACCATTTTTTGGCCATCCTCTCCTAATAGTGCTGGAATTAAAACTTTAATTGATTCTTGCATGTGGAATGCGGCCATGTGGGTCATTCAAGTAGGACATAAAAGTAGAATCACCTTCCACTTCAGAAGATACAACCTTGAGTTTCCATTCCAACTAATTTGACTCATGCCAAATTGCCTGAGATTTTTGCCAAGATGGCGAGAAGAAAGTAGAGCTTCTTTCTAACTCTCCGAGAAAATCCCGAAGATAAGAATAAGAGAGCTGTTTATGCAATCCATTCAATCCCCTTTTCTCCTTTTGTATACGTTGTACAAAGGAAAGATTCTATCATCAATGAAAGGTGTCTTGTAAAGAAAATAGAGCAGAGTTCCCACCCCTGGTGCTTGTCAAGGATGATGCTTTCATACTCCATGAACAAAACAGAAGAACAGCAAAAAAGGACTCAAAATTGTTCACAAATTATTGATCAGTGTTGACAATAATAAAACAATCTCTTTTTACAGAAACCTTCGGAAATAACTTTGCGATTGCAAATTCACTAGGTCACTCCCCTCCTGGCTTTGCTTTGGCTTTATTGAAAAGTTTCGTTATTATGCTGTCCATAAGATAATGGCCATTACACGCCTCATAAACCATTTTAATAAAGTTCACTTAAGACCGGCCACAAGTCCATCAGTCATACTAGGAAAGTGAGTATTTCCTACACATAAATCCAGATAATAATAATAATAATCGGGACTTGGGAGAGTCCCGCAAAGCTTTCAGCCATTACATCCCTGCTTTCTCTCTACTATAATGATAAACCATCTGTCTGACAGATTTCCCCGTTGCACTGTCCACATCTCTCTATGAGATTGTGGGATGAGATATATTAATCATGTGCGTGTTCCCATAGATTTGATGCTATTCTTTGACCACTTCCCTTATCTCATCTGATGGAAAAGGCTCGAATGAATGAATGACCAGCGTCATTTCTATTGTAGAAGGGGCATTATCCGCCGTGTCGAATTGACCTGAATGAATAGTGGATAGATGCCACAAGAAAAGACTGCCTCCATCAACTATGTAGTGTAAGATCTTTAGAAATAATAGTGTCACTCTACTCTACCCGATTATTTCTTTGCAATGATATGGTATCGAATAAATCCAGCCGTTCAGTGATCCACATGAGGATTGTGGAATAATTTATCAACCCACCAGCAAAGTAAGCAACCCTTTTCCATGAATTATGTTCATTCAAGGAGAAAAGCTACTCAGTCTGATACCTTTATTGTATTGTGGATGTAATGCACTTTTTCCTTCTTTCTTTTGCTGACTCACTGACTCAAAAAATTCGGTTCACCAATTTCCTGTCTATGAAGCAAAAATATGCAACACACATATTCTTGGGATTGGCATTATTTTAAGTGGCATATTTGAGATAACATGTGCACAGCTACAGGTTGGATCGAAGAAGGTAGGAGAAAGTCGTGGAAATAAACCCCAACGGGTATTGTCATAAGAAATAGACAAAAGTAGATTTGGTTTACCATAAGCAGCTTATTTTTCACTTTGTCACATATGGCGTCACTCGGAG